>BRYE01000014.1:12349574-12359574 GCA_030159115.1 Actinidia arguta var. hypoleuca | reverse complement strand
GGACTTTTAGTATTTTAATTGAAGCAAGACTAGGACTTCCTAAGAGCCTTATCCATGCCCTAGTTGGAGACCTATACCATATATATATATGATATGTTGGTTGCCAATGCTTAAGGGGTTTTTTTCTCAGTAGAATTTTTGAGAGAAAAAATCTGAGAGCCTACTCTCATAATTGATTAGGATTAAGGAAAAAAGGAGAGAAGATTAGAGGGCCTAGGAAATTAGGAAACCTAATCCCTAAGGGTTTAGGAATTATTTTTTTTGCGAAATAATTGCAACAACAAATTGTTGAAATTTTCAACAATAAGGTTGGAATTTGCTCTAGAAACGCAGCAATATGATGCTGAAATTTTTAGCAATAAGGTGCTAGAATTTGCTAAAGAAACACAAGAATGAGGTGCTAAAATTTGCTGAAGAAACGCAGTAATAAGCTATTGGAACTTTCAACATTAAGGTTGCCACAAATTGTTGAAATTTTCAGTAGCAAGACAGCATGCTACTCATGATAACAGGCTGCAGCAACTCGGGTTTAAAACATTGATTATTCTCGTAATTATTATGGTATATTGAACTCTTTCTTTATTGACGTTGTACGATTACATGGCTGAAGATTTGAAAAAGAATTTTTTTAAAAATTACGCTTTCATTTGCGGGATACGATTCCCTTCAACATGAACAATTAATTACATAATTAAAAGCATGCAAATTACATAGAATATCACAAAATCCTAAAAATTCTAGGATTTCTAATCCTCTAAAAAATAGTTGCAACAAATAAAAATATTTTACTATTTTTTATTATATCGAGATGGGGAGAAAAAGAAAGTCTCTAATTTTTGGGATGTTGCTTCAACCATTGAATAACGGAAATAAAAAAATAAATTTTGTTTCACAACAAATATGGAGAATCAAAAGTTTTTTCACCGTTGGAACGTTTCTTCGTACCTCGGGACTGGATCTTGTTTCTTGAACTAGCCTCCGTGAACTTCTTTGAACGTGTTCTTTGCCTTCGAAGAACCCTAAACACTTTTTTCATGTATTTTCAATGTATTATGAAGAAGAGAATGGAGATATTTATAGGTGAGCTAGGGATTGAAAATGATAATTTACAGACTTGAAGTTTTTGAGGAGTTTACACAGTTTAGAAAAAAGAATATTTGTTTGGGTAGGCTCCACCATCTAGGAAACAGAATATTCAAGAGAATGTTATATTTCTTAGAAGAGAAAAAATAAAAAATATTTTATTTTTTTATAAAAACAATTAGGTTAAAATTAAGTTAAAAAAAATTGGGGCTAAAAAAGGTTTGAAATTTTAAAAAGAAAAACATTTGAGCTAAAAAGAAAATAAATTGGATGAGACCAAAATAATTGGGCTAAAATATTTTTTTTTTAAATATTTGGGTTAATTAAATTCTTTTGGGATTAACAAATATAATAAAACATTTTTCTTTAAAAATAAAAAGGTAAATTCAAATATTTTCGAAAATTCTTTTAAAAATTCTTAACTTTTCAAAATACCCTATTTCTTTCCTAAAATACATCTAACGTCTCTCCTTAAAAATAAATAAACAATTAGGGTATTTTGAAAACAATTAGGTGGGTCCTTCGAGGCAAATTACACGTTCGTTAAACTATTTTCGTCATTGAGTAACGATCCAACAATGGATCTAAATATTTTGGTTGAGCAACATGGGGTGTGTACAGTCGGACAGTGAGAGGACCTTCCCGAGGTTAACTTGAGCCCTTTCCCTTGCCTACAACAGGTGCGGGTCTGGAATCGCCCATAGAAACCTGTTTCTCACCTACTCCCATTGGGACATAGGAGGCAAATGCAAGTCTGTTGCAACAGACGTGAGTAGCCCAGAGTCTACCACCCAGTCCTTCTCACTGGCCACCATGTTGATTTCGGAAACCACCACCGCAGCGATAATGTCCACCTCAACCAGATTGACACTTGGTTTGTCGGACTTATCACTGTCTTTCCTGTGTTCGCATTGATGACATGTGTCCAGAATTCCACACAAACGTAACAGTTACCTTTCTTTTTGATTTTCTGACCGTGCGGCTTGAATCGTGACTCTTGTTGCTGTTTGAACTTTGGCTTTCCCTTTGGTTTGAAGCCCATTGGTCTGTCGTCCAAGACATTCACCTCGGCAGCAAACTCCTTAGCTTTTTAAGTTCTTACAAGATGTCGGATTGCAAACATGGACAATCACCTCTTCAAGATCCATGCATGCCCTTCCGCTTGTGTTTAATTCCATTCTTGTAGTCTCTCCAACTGTCGGGCAGCTTTTCAATTAGGGCAGCAGTTACAAATGGTTCAAGCAACTTCATTCCTTCATTTTTGAGTTGCAAAGCAGCAAGTAGGAATTCTTTAATCTGGACTGAGACATCCTTATTAACTTCCATCTGAAAATTCAAAAAGTTTCCTACAGGATAATTTTTAGTACCATCATCTTGAACTACATATTTATTAACTAAGGCATTCCATATTTCAAAAGCATGATCCATTCCACAATAAACATCGAATAGTTAATTGGACAGGGAATAGAGGATAATACTCTTGCATATTTTGTCGGCGTTTATCCATTCAGCAAGAGTTTGCTCAAATTTCTCAGAAGGAAAATTATATATGTTCCGAAACATGGCCTCCGACTATGTAGCCGACATACATTGCAAAGTTTGCAAGACCATATTACCCTTAAGTCTATCTCCACTAACTTTCCCTACCTGCAATCTAATGAGCAAACCATTTTCATCTCTCTCTCTGCATCAACAATAGAATCTTCTGGCAGTTTGATCACCATGAATTTAGATCCTCCCCTTTTTTCATATCTGTGCCACAAAGCAATTAACTTTTTATTTTTTCACCGATCCACTTAACTTTTCCTTTTCCTTTTTTCTAAGATTGCATCTCCTTGAAAGATTTATAAATAATTCATAGAATTGGAAAAAAATGGCAAGTAAAAGAAGCACAAAGAAGAGACTACCAAAAAGTAAGGAATTAATGCGACTGATTATAGGGGCCAAAGCAATCTAGGGCTCGAATGTTCGTATAGTGTATACGGGTGAAGTGATCAAGTGGATTTTTGCAGACAATGAATTAATTAAATGCATAAGTGAATCTGTTTTGATTTACAGAGAGGACAGGGAAGACTAGAAAGATGTATATACAACATTATATATATATAGGTCCTAGGTAGAAGGAGACGCCTAAAATGGCTGGGATATTTGTTTTTCTTAATTTTGAGGATACTTTTGTCTTTATATTTATTGTTATTTCTTTCTCATCTTCTACCACACGCATGTAAACAATCCTACGACTAAGCATAATTCAGAGGAATTCTCGGACCATGTAGCAGCACTCGTCTCAGAATCATTATCAGGTGCAAGTGTAGTCAAAACAATCACCAATTTGATCTTTAATAGCAATGCTTAAACAAAAGACCATTGAAGGGTTCAATTCTTGTAGCATCGGGCACAACCTTAGTAACAGCAAGCACTACTCTTAAGATTGTTGGAAATACTTGCTAAGAGAGAAAGTAATATCACCAATTGTGATCGGTGTGATCGGGTACTCTCCTTAAGACTAGTAAGGAGTAGTCCCGATTAACTGTTTACTAATGATACGTATGTATGGAATGATACAATAAAATAATGCGTGTATTTATATCAAAATATACTTTTCAATTCATGATTTATTAAACCAACAAGTTCTCAAAATTTTCAAACATTCTAAAAAGCATTGATCCAAGTATTCCAATCCTTAAGAGTAGTCCCGATTAACTGTTTAATAATGATACGTATGTATGGAATAAATTTCATGATACAATAAAATAATGCGTGCATTTATATCAAAATACACTTTTCAATTCATGATTTATTAAACCAATAAGTTCTCAATTTTTTCAAACATTCTAAAAAGTATTGATCCAATTATTTCAAATAACACATCTAGGATAGTACCTAAATTGTCACGCCCCGGATAAACAATACCCGGCCACATAAGCACTCCAAATAAAGAAAAGTCAACGGAAACAATATGCCAACATACTATCATAATATTAGAGTACAATTAATCCCTCTTGTGGGACCATGCTCTTCATGAGCTATCAAGTACAAGACAATGATGATAATTCATGGACAATGCCCACACTGGGCCAAAAGAATATTATAATTTTTCTAAAAATATACACGTTAATAAGTTTTCTAATCAAAATAGGTAAACGGCATTCATATGCCTCACGTTTCAGAAAAAGTCTCGGTACCTGAAATTTATTTAATAGTAAATGTTAGTTATCTTAAAAAGATTTAATAATGGACTTGGTGTCTCAAATCAAAAATCATGATACATATGTAATGATAGAAACATGATACAATAAATTATGCTTCCATTCATATCAAACACACTTTTCGATTCATGATTTCGCAAATCAATGAGTTCACAAGTTTTTAGTCTTTTTATCAAAAAGTATAGATTCAATAATTTCGAATGACACACCTAGGTTAGTAACATAAACTGACCTCATCATGCATCAAGCATATGAGACAATATCCAGGTACACTAATGTACCAAATCCGGTCTCTCACCATGGACTTATCTAAGCCATCTTATTCCGGGTACACTAATGTACCAAATCCGGCATTACTTAGTGTGTCATTCCCAAAATAATTTTCAAGTCCCAAGTATACACAATAGTTACTTTCGACAAAAATTTAATGTAATAACATAAATGTACGAGATATTATAATCATCAACATAAACCATTATTAACACAAACTAAATGCATTTACTTCAAAATATTTTATAAGCAGTTAAGGCAGGTGACTACCGGTAGTGGTTCTAGGCACTACTAATAGATAGCAGTCCAGTAGAAAAATATAAATAATTACTATTGGTAGTGGAAACGAGAACTACCGGTAGACAACAGTCCAGTGGCAAAAAGCAAATAATCACTACCAGTAATGAAAACGAGTACTACCGGCAGACAACGGTCTAGAGGCAAAATGCAATTAATTACTACCAGTAGTGGACACAAATACTATCGGTAGATTCGTTATTCAAAGGCGAAACACAATTAATCACTATTGGAGTACTACTAGTAGACAACGATCTCGAGACAAAATATAATTAATCACTGCTAGTAGTTGAACAGAGTACTACCGGTAGATCGAGACATCAAATCAGCTTTAGGAACAAAAGAGAACTACCGATAGGGAATATATGACTACCAGTGGTGTACACAGAAAATAGAACATTTTCATATCGCAGAACTTCAGATTTTCATTTAAATCGAGTTTTTCAACTAGGGTTCAATACCCAAAATAATACCTCAATAGGCTATGTATAAGTTATCAACACACACCCAATGTAAAACCCTAACAAGTAAACCCCTTTTACATCAAATAAATGCAAGAAAGCTCCAAAATGATGTTGAAGATGGGATGATGCCTAAAACTCCAATTTGCTCCAATTCCAAACCTTTTTAGTTCAATACGAAGCCTCCGTTGAGTGGATAACTTTCTCCCAAAGAACTACTACTCAAATTTCAATCTAGCACACACAAGCTATAGCTCAAGATGGAAATGTCTTTAACTCAAAAGAGGAGAGAGAGAGATGTAATAAATGACATTCAAGGACTTTAGGCCTTGTTTGGCCAACACCAACAACTCAAACTAATCATGAGCCAAGTAATTGGCCCTTTCTCTCACACTAGCCCACTTTCAATTTCTATCAAACTCAATATAAAGTACACTTAGACCTAACTACCCCACAATTGACCCAATTAAATTAAATGGGCCCAATTAAATCTATCAATCTATCTATCTATCTATCTATATATATACACACACACATGTATATATACACCTATAGATACATATAGTATTATGACATCATATATGCATCCTAATTATCTATATATATATAAAAAGAAAAAATTTAGAACCTTACAACCTCCACCACTTAATAAATTTTGCCCTCAAAATTAGATAAATGTACCAGATGGCTTAAAAAGATCTGGATACTTTGCACGAACCTCTGACTCGCTCTCCCATGTAGCCTCTTCCATGCCATGATGAAGCCATAGAATCTTCACTAATGGAATGGTCTTTCCTCTAAGAACTTGGTCCTGTGTGTCCAACACACGAATCGGTTGCTCCTCATAAGTGACGTCCTCGTTGATAACAAGAACTCCCCAATCCAAAACGTGTGAAGGATCGGGCTCGTACTTTCGCAACATCAAAACGTGAAACACATTGTTTACATTGGCCAGGCAAAGCAAGAGGAAACACCACGGCTCCAACACGATCAATAATCTGAAATGGACTAATAAACCTTGGTAATAGCTTGCCGCTGTGCCCAAAATGCATCAATCCCCTCTTTGGTGAAATCTTCAATAATACGTGGTCTTCCATGAGAAACTACAAATGCTGTTTCCTTTGGTTGGCATAATTCTTCTGACGACTATGTGTCGTGAGTAGACGCTTCCCAATCATGACTACTTTCTCAGTTGTATCATGAACCCAATCTGACTTTGCAAGCGTTGCCTCTCCAACGTTGGTCCAATACACAGTTGACCTACACGGTCTACTGTACAAAGCTTCAAAAGGTGTCATCTCTATGCTCACCTGATAACTATTATTATACACGAATTCCACTAAGTGTAGATGATCCTTCCATGATCCCCCCACATCAAGCACACATGCCCGAAGCATGTCCTCCAGAATCTGAATAGTACGCTCAAACTACCCGTCGGTCTGAGGATGAAATGTCGTGCTAAGTCTCAAATTTGAACCAAGAACCGATTGCATCTCCTTCCAAAAGAGTGATGTAAAACACAGATCTCTATCAAAAATGATAGATACCGAACCCCCGTGAAGTTGAAACGATTTCACAAACATAAATGACACCAAGATCCTCTACCGAATTTGACAAACGGATAGGAAAAAAAGGCATGAATTTTATGAAACGATCGACCACAACCCAAATAGTGTCGTGCTCTCTTAGTGACCTAGGCAAACCAAACACAAAGTCCATCGTTATATGCTCCTATTTTCACTCAGCAATCGATAATGATTGTAGCAACCCTGTTGATTTCTGGTGTTCGGCTTTCAGTTATTGGTAAGTCAAACACTTCAAAATGAACAAGGTAACATCTTTCTTTATTCGCCTCCACCAAAATTGACGACACAAATCATGGTACATCTTCATCCCTTTAGGATGAACGGCAAGTCGTGAATGATAAAACTCACAAAGAACATCGTCTCTACTAGACAAATGTATGAATAATCTAGATTTGTATCTCAAACCTTGGTCTTAATGCAAAACCCAATTTGTTGGCCTTATACCTCTAGTAATACGATCAAATCATCTTGGCCTCCACATCCTGTTGCTGTTCCTCAATAACTCGGCTGATGATGGATGGTTCTGCAGACAATATGAACAACGTAGTAAACTCTTCCATCTCGTTGAGAAGCAAGTCGTACTCATTGAGATCCTGAAGCATCTACCACTTATTAATAGAAATACTCGTCAAAGTACTAAGGGATTTCCTACTAAGCGCATCGACTACAACGTTGGCCTTCTTGGCATGATAATGCAAGTCAAAGTCGTAGTCCTCCATCTACTCCATCCAGCTTTGCTACCTCAAGTTCAAGTCCTTCTGCCTCAAGCTTTTGTGGTTTGAAAACACTTCAAACCTTTTCCCGTACAAGTAATGCCTCCAACTTTTCAAAGCAAATATAACGACTGCAAGCTCTAAGTCGTGAGTCGGATAATTTTACTCGTGCGTCTTCAACTGATGTGAACCATACGCAATCACCTTGCCCAACTTAATCAAAATGCATCCCAAATGATCATGTGAAGCGTCATAGTATACGGTGTACCCCAATCCCCGCTTAGGTATAACAAAAATCGGTGCAAAAGTTAATGTCTTCTTAAGCTCCTGGAATAAATGCTTGCAAGCGTGGTTTCAAACAAAAAGAATTCCGTTCCTCGTAAGTCGAGTCATCGGTGCTGCTAGACGTGAAAAATCTTCTATGAATTGTCGATAGTAACCGGCTAATCCAAGAAACTACAAATTTTGAACACGGTCTTCGGTCGTTCCCAATTCATCAATGCCATAATTTTTGAAGAATCAACCACTGCTCCGTTTCCAAAAACAATGTGACCTAAGAACTTTATCTCAGGTAATCAAAATTCACACTTACTAAATTTAGCATACAAACGATGCTCTCATAAAAGCTGCAATACAATTCTCAAATGCTCCTCATGTGACTCAACCAATGGCGAGTAGATCAAGATGTCATCCACGAATACAACTACGAACCGATCAAGATATGGGTGAAAGACACGATTCATCAAGTAAATGAACGTTGCTGATGCATTCGTAAGACCAAACGACATTACAAGAAATTCATAATGTTCGTAGCATTAGCGAAAAGCCATCTTCGTAATATCTTCTTCTTTGATCTACAATTGGTGATAACCTGAGCTCAAGTCAATCTTACAGAAATAGCTTAAACCCTTCAATTGGTCAAACAAATCGTCAATCCTTGGAAGTAGATACTTGTTCTTTATCGTTAAAAGATTTAGTCGTCGGTAATCAACACACATTCGAAGTGAACCATCCTTCTTCTTTGCAAATAAAGTTGAAGCTCCCCAAGGTGATGCACTAAGTCGGATAAAAACCTTATCCAATAAATCTTGAATCTGAATTTTCAGCTCTTACAACTCTGTTGGTGCAAAATGATATGGTGATATAGAGATGGGCACGGTGCCCAATATAAGATCAATGGAGAATTCAATCTTCTGTTGCGGTGATAACTCCGTCAAATCTTACGGAAAGACATCCAAAATTTTGCAAATAACCGGTGATAAAACCACACTAGCTTCACTACCCTCGTCGATCAAACAAGCTAGGAAGAGAAAATTCAATTTCCCTTGCCTACGCACATCGATAGGTGATGGGTTAAAGCTACAACCCTGGTCTCCCACGAAGTGAAAACTGTCACCCTCGAGTGTACAAAAGGTAACCTGATGCTGGAAATAATCTATCATAGCACAATAGCAAGTCAACCAATCCATACCAACTATCATGTCAAAACTAGCCATATCTAGCACGATAAAATCGAACATAAAACATCAACCTTGCAAGATTTACAATCTCGTCTCAAGGTTGATCTACCTCCAACTACAATGTTGAACAAAAGCACTAATTCTAATACCTTTATCTCCAATCCCAATGCCAAGGCAAAAGATGATGCGATTAATGAATGCGAGACTCCCGTATCGATGAGAACACGGGCCCAAGAATTAAACAAAAGGAAGGTACCTAATGCGACAAAGGTATCGAGTTATGGCTCTTGTTGTCCTTTTGTTGATGTCATCGCATAGACTCACCCCTGAATCCTCTAACCTTGTTGGCTCAAAGGATGTGGTCTGGATTGATAGGAAGACTGTGTCGATATGAATGTTGGGGTGGCCCTAGAGGCCTGAACTGACTGAGTAGGTTGCTGAGATCTTGTAACTCCTGATTGTTCTTCCTTTGCGTGCACTGCCGCATGACATGACCAACCTGACCACACTGGTAGTAAGTAGGTGGCCCTTTAACCTGTGATTGTTTCTACGTCTAACCATGGGATTGTCCCCTCTATTGCAACTGCTGCTGTTGTTGACCTTTATGTGGGCAGTACGCAATATGGTGCCCTGGCTGGTGACACCCCAAACATGTCAGTCCAACTCTGCCCAAATGGTGCTACAGAATGAACTGGTAAAAACCTAATAGGATAATATTGTTATGATATAGGAATATTCGACTTTTTCAAAAAGTACCCCTTAGATTGAGTACTAGTACCCTCGTGCTGGGATTTTGGATCGTAATCTTCCTAGTTTCATTCAAAGTTTCCTCTATAGTTGCCGCCGAGCTAACCATGGTAGAGTAAACTTTGATTAAGTTTTCCGCAATCTTGTTCCTTATGGATGGCCCAAGTCCCCACA
>BRYE01000014.1:12299574-12307074 GCA_030159115.1 Actinidia arguta var. hypoleuca | reverse complement strand
ATTCTAAAGCAAAGTTGTTTAAATACTTGCTGAATGCAACTTTAATTGAATGAAAAGAAAATCATATAAAAACGTTATGGTCAAAATACGTGTTGTTGGTCCAAGAACAAAAATAGGATATCGACCTATTCGAATTTCAGTTCTAGAAAGGTGTGCAAATGACGTATTTTGGGATATTTTGAAGGTTAAATCATGCTAGATATAATATTCCATCATCGGTTTTAAAGTGAAAGAAAATATCAAACAAATGAGAGAGAATTTGGAATTTACCTCACTAGTAATAACAGGAGCAGATTTTGGTATCAACTTCTTCACTATTTTCTTTTTCTTCTTTTTTTTTTCCTCTTTCTCTCTATCTTTTGAGCTCTCTCTCTCATACTTTCTCTCTTTCTCTTTCTTTGAACTCTCCCTTTCTCTCTTGAACTTTTCACTTTTTCTACCAAGATGAAAGCTAGGTAATGATAACTTACGGTGAGTCATGGTGGTAAGTCATCACCACCATGTGTCTCTCATGGCTCCACATAGGTCCAACCATGCTAAGTTGAGACTTGTCCCAAAATTGGACATGTGTCCAATTTTTTATTCAACTTCGTCAAAAAATCCCAAAAAATCATAAAATGGCTATAGGGTATTAAAATTGGGTCAAAATTCTATTGTCAAAAAATCCAAAAAAATCATAAAATGGCTATAGGGTATTAAAATTGGGTCAAAATTCTATTGTCAAAAAATCCCAAAAAATCATAAAATGGCTATAGGGTATTAAAATCTAATTAACCTCACAATAATAAGGTATATATAAAAAAATTAAAAACTATTTAGGGAAGTTAGGATGTTACAGTTTGGACATACTTGATGAGTTGTACAAGGCTCAATATAGCTTACTCAATGAGTAAACTGAGAGGTACACGAGTAATCCAGGAAATGATAATTGGAAGGCAATAGTAAGGTTGCTACCCTATTTAAGGTATACTCGTGATTTTGGACTACATTACATAAGATTTTCAACAGTACTAACGGGTATTATGATGCAAGTTGAATATCAGATATGAAAAACTCAAAATATATGAGTGTATATATCTTTATGCTTTGTGGTGCAGCGATGTCTTCAAAATCTTCAAAATAGACATGCATTGCACGTTCTATGATAAAATCAGAGTTCATTGCTTTAGATAAGGCTACTGAAGAGGCCGAGTGACTGCCAATTTTTGAAGGATATTCCAAGATGGTCGAAACCTGTGTCTACGATTATTATCCATTGCAATAGTCAATCTGCGATTGGTAAAGATCAGATTAATATGCATAATGGTAAGTTTAAACATATTCGTCATAGACATAATACCATTTGACAACTACTCTTAAGTGGGGTTGTCGCTATTGACTATGTGAGGTTAAATGATAATATCATGGATCCGCTTACCAAAAGGGTTAAACTGAGAGCTAGTTGATTAAGCATCGAAAGGAATGGGATTAAAGCATATGAAACAAAAAGGAATCCTAAAAGTAGCCTTGTCTCCAACATCCCTACTTCGAATGACCAGGGAGGGCCCGAGCACAATCGTCTGCTACAAACAAGTTTTTGTGATCTCATTGAATAAATGAAAGGATAGGAACAAAAACTGAGATTGAAACCAAATAAATACCTGGCCAAGAATATGGAAGCACTTCATAGCCACCTAATCCAGGGTTAGTTTTTCCACATTTTCCTTGCCAGCAGGTGGAATCAATCCCCCTAGGATCTTTTCTACCTCTAAAGGACTCCCTAGTATGGAGACTCTAGGCCTTAGGATAGCAACGGGATTGACTGAGGTGCCTTCCCCGGGAGCAACAACACATGGTTCTCCCTTGTTCATCGCCCGAGACAACGTTGCCCTCTTTTTATCCTTGGAAGACGATATGGGCCATTGTCCTTGGCATTAGGAGCCAGTGTGCCCCTGTTGGTGGGCATGATGTCAAGCGTCTCACGCCAGGGGCATTTTTCTCCAATCGTGATCCCCTCCATTGCTGAACTATTTCCTTGGGATCCATCCATTAGCTAGGCGAGCTTCCTCAGAATGATTTTTTTCAACAAGGCTGCAAATAGAAATAGAGATCAGTCATAGAACGAGGTAAAGTACTTGAGAAAGAAAAGAGATGGTACCATCCGATCTAAACTTGGGGGATAACCTTGGGTTTGACCAGGCCTCTGACTTAGAGCTCGAGCTTGAGCTCAAACTATACGGTCCCAAACCTAAGATTGGGTTTTGAATTTTCCCCTTTAATAGCCTTAACATTGTTAGATTAAGAAAGCGAGGTAAGATTTTTCTCATCTCCTTCCTAATGGTTCCTATATATTCTATTGAGCCTTCTCGTGAATCATTACCTCGACGAGGTGCATCTCGAGAATTGTGAGACTCACCCTTGTCATCTGTAATAAGAGTTGCCTCGCCTACTAGTACGTCCTCGCCGTCATTTCCTCCACTAGATGCCATTGACTTAGATGAAAGTCCAAAGCTCCTACAAAAAGTTTTGGAACCAAGGACTACCCTGACCGAGTAAAGGTTCCCTCCCTCTACCGAGCTCAAGATGTCGTCAAACCTTTTCTGTTCGTCCTCAAATAGTTTAGGCAGCTTGCATACCAAACAATTTTTAGTTCGTGGATACTTTGTAAATCAAAGAACAGTTTATCTGATAAAGACTAAGACTAACTTGGGATGGCCCACGATCTCGTGACTCTCGGAATCCCAGCTTCTCGAGACATCCCTTAGGGCAACTCCTAATTGTCCCCTATGATGAAGAAAAATTTTCTCTTCCATCCCTTGACATTGCTGGGATATTCTCTGAATAGGGTCTTCATCGGCCTTGCTTTGAAATACATCCATCCTTGATTGGGATTTTTGTTAAGGCTAAACAAATTCCTAAACTCGACAAGGGAAAGGGCGTATTTATGAAATCACCATAGCACTACTGTGTATACGATACTTCACCACACGTTAGGAACAAGCTGGGTGGGGTAAATGTTATAGAATTGCCAAATCATCCTAATTGAGGGCTGAATAGAAAGGCAAAGACCGATGTGAAAGACAGACTCATAGAAGGCCACCTCGCTTGGGCGAGTAGACACAATGGTTTTACCTGCCTCAGGAAGCCTGATCTAAATACTGGAATGAATATAGCACAATTCCCTAAGTTGATCTAGGTCTCCCTAGGTCATAATATTTATTTCCTTCTCGATTGAAGGAAGAGGGACAATTGGGGGGTCACCCTCAAAAGTAGAAGAATCCTCCCTTGGGGAAGAAGGAAGCTGATTAACTTTCTCCTAAGTGGTTCGAGATCCAAAAGGACAATGAATTATCTAAGTCTCCTACGTCAGTTCTACTGGACATACATTGCAATAGCAAAAGTAAAAAGTAAAGTGAGTTGTTGACACTTGCTAAGCTAAGGGCAATGAGGCGAGCATGAGATGATGAGGGCGAGATGAACATCGGAGCGAGAGCAGCAGTTCGATAGCAAAAGCAAGAAAAATGCAAAGGTATGGGGCAACCCCCTATTTATAGGGGGAACTAAAGGCTGAGATCTTTTTACTCCAACGGTTAAGATCATGCGTCATTTCGAATACCAAGGTTATAATCGTTGTTCCCGCCAAAATGCTATTCTTCCATTAATGCTTCGAACCACGTGTTTGCCACATGAGTTGTTGACACTTGCTAAGCTAAGGGCAATGAGGCGAGCATGAGATGACGAGGGTGAGATGAACATCGGAGCGAGAGCAACAGTTCGATAGAAAAAGCAATAAAAGTGCAAAGGTATGAGGCAACCCATATTTATAGAGGGAACCAAAGGCTGAGATCTATTTACTCCAATGGTCAAGATCATGCGTCATTTTGAATACCAAGGTTACAACTGCCGTTCCCGCCAAAATGCTATTCTGCCATTAATGCTTGGAACCACGTGTTTGCCATGTGTCTATCCATGAAGAAATGCTATCATCGCATGCTTGCATCGTCCTGTGATAATTTAAAATTCTTTACTCGAAGATATTGGGTGTTCCACCTCGGCATCTCAAGTAGGGGGGCTATTGATGAGGGGTAAATTCTCTGTTTGTTCACCCGACATGAGTTGCCTCACCTTCCTGAAGCTCACATCACCATCATCTTTCGTGATCCATGTCACTCACCTAAATTCCATGGTCGCCAGATGTGCATGCCTCGCTTATAACGGTGACCTCGCCTATTCTCATTTCATCTGGTCATCCACTAAAGAGATAAGATGATATTGAGACTCTACCTCTATGAGATTCCTTTTCCACTACGTCGGCTATAGTTGTGGATTATTCTCCAAATGGCATCTCTTTATTCTATCTCTAACATTTTTGGGATCTCCTTCCATACTTAGCCATCCGAGAATTTCGCTGTAATCTCCTCACACGGCTCTCCATTCTCCCACTTCAAAAAGGCCGTCGCCATCATAAAAGGTATGACTTAACCCTTGCTTATTCACTCTGAGAGCTCTGGTACTTTGCTTTGTCTACTTTATTTGCCTTGGTCTTATCTCCACGCTGGACAGATTTTAAGCGGCCTCGCCTTGCCATGTCACGTTTGTTCTCTTGCGCAGGTCGCCCAAGTCACTGCCGAGGTCAAATACCAAGGTTACAAGCAATTCTGATTGTTTGTTGCTCGTCCCAAATTTCTACCACAACAGTAATAAAGGGTTTTGTTGGTATTATGATGAGAAATGGCAAAAGAGGCATAATTTCAAACAAAAACGATTATTGATGACTGAGCCTTTAAATGGTTTTGACAAGGAGTTCGATTGAAATTGCTATGAACCATAGATTTTATTTTATTTTCATATTTAAATTGATTTTGTTGTCTAAATTAATGTCCTTGATTTATGTCCTTAATTTCATTCTTTTGATTATGTTTCCTTTATTATTAGTCTATGTTAGTATGTAGATGTCATATGGCTGAGGAAGAAGAGAAACAATATAAAAAATGCCTTTAAGGTTTTTGGTGGTTAAATCCCTTCGAAGTGATTTGTTGGAGGTCTGATCTCCACGAAGTAATCAATTTCTCTCTATCTATGTTATTTTCTTTTAATTTTTTTGAGTGATCCTATCAATGTGTGGCGAGAAGGTAAATATGCAAGTGATTAGAAGATTTCTTGAGATTAATTCTTCAGCATTATCATGGCCAAATTTACACCTTCAGGGATAATGGATTACCAGTACTTATTTGTACAAGCCGTTTCTGTAACTGTTTTGAAAAGTGAGAACTCCATCTGAATTTTATAAGCACACCCTGTTTTCGATATTTTGTGAGAACTTCATGTTTAGACAAAATTAAAAAAATGCCTTGCAAATGCATTAACAAGATGCCATAAGGACGCTTTTACGCGTACAAAATCTCAAAGCAAATAGGACAATATAGGAGCTTGGCTTCATATGTATTGGATTTCCATTATGTAAGTATATCCTATTGATCTTATAACTTTATGTGTTGGATATGTAATAGTACTTAAAACTTATCAATTGAATTGCATCATGAGATTTTTTTTCTTTTTAATGCGATTATTTGTTATAAAAAATGTATAATTTTCCCAATTACGCGTTAGTACTTAAACTCTTCTATTTACTTGTCAAACAAAGTAATGTTTTTGAGTTTTTACATATTTGAATTGTTGTAATTCTGTATTCTGAATTTGGTTTATGCAATTGAATTTTAGCTTGCGAAAGTGAATACAAGGGGCCCATTTTAGGGATCCGCTTTGAGTCCCAAATAATTCAGGGCCGGACTTTGTTTTTCGCATGTGAAAATTAGTTTATTATTTATGCCTCTCATTATTACTATTTTAATTATTTACTATCACTATGTATATCTCACTTTAATTTTTAGGAGGATACAAGTGTGTGAATAAATAAAAATTCTCCATTATATCTTGTCTTTGTACCTATGTTCTATATTCTATATTTTATTACAAAGTGATTTTCAGGTAAAACATAAGGGTGTTTCTTTGGTGAAAGTACGGATATGTTGCTTTTTTTAAGGAGATTCAAGTCATCTACGGTATATTTGGGAATAATGTTGGTATCACTATCATTTTAAGTGATAAGTGGAAATTGTGTAAATTCATTATTATTTTAGTAGTATTGAAATTATTAATCTCTTCAGGGACGTAGGCTAATTTAATCGAACCATTAAGTAATTACGTCTTCTCATACTTTGCTTCTTGGCTCTTAACTTACTTTTAGGTGTTTTCACCAACTTTAGCCGGCATGTGCATCACCTCATGCCTTGTGCATGTGGTTGTATAAATGGATACTTGCAACCATAAAGAGCTGGCATTTGATGCACATTCAAACATCAGCGAATTTATAAGATGATTTTTTTCTCGGAAAATGCTACACAAATGTATTATAACTTACAAACTTTCTTTACGCACTGACATGGCTGCTATACGTAGATGATATTCTTCTTATTAAGAATGATGTAGGGTGTTATCTACTTTTAAATCTAGTTGGCAAATCATTTTGATATGAAGAACTTGGGAGAAACTAGTAACATTTTAGGGATCAAGCTTTTACAAGATCGTCGAAATAAAATATTAAGTTTATTTCAAGCTTCATATATAGATAAGATTCTTGTCACGCTTGGAATGTATTACTCCATCAAAGAGTCATGACTTTCCATGCATGGTGTTCCTCTGTGTAAGGAATAGTTTCCTAAGATTTTTAAAGAAGAGCAACGCATTAAGGCAGTTTCTTATGCTTCGACATGAGGAAGCCTAATGTATATTATGCTTTTACATTAGGCTTCGCACTAGATTAGATATCTGCCATGCAGTTGGCAAGGTCAGCAGATATCAATATAATCCAAGATTAGAATATTGAGCCATAATTGTGAAATATATTTTCAAGTACTTGAGAAAGACTAGAGATTATATGTTGACCTACGTAGGATTAAATTTAATTTCACTCGGTTACACAGATTTTATTTCATGTTAGACATGGATTCTAGAAAGTCAACTACCGAGTATGTATTCACAAGGATTAGGAGCACATAGAACAAAAATATCACCCAATATGGGAGATAGTATGGCGTGGGGATGTCATAGTTACTAAGGTTATAACCTAGCAAATCTTTTCACCAAAGCTTTTCTGCTTCATGTGGATAAATGGGTATTAGATGTGACATTCTTTGGACATGATTGCAAATGGGAGTCTATTGAGAATTGTATGCCCACATGTCCAAATATTTAATTGTAATTTGAAATGAGAAGTCATTTTATCATACAATTGGATGTTGTTCTATTATATCATGAGATGATATAGATATTATTATATATAATGAGATGTTATGTCCCTAAGTTATCTAGAGATACGATAAATATGTAAAAATAAAATTTACACACATGAGATATTAATCATTGATCCTAGTAACTTTATTTAGTTCATAGCCGGTGATGAGTTTGGACATCTCGTCTGCAAATGCTATAATACTCTTAATCTCTATATGATAGTATGGT
>BRYE01000014.1:12269574-12274574 GCA_030159115.1 Actinidia arguta var. hypoleuca | reverse complement strand
AGTAGCAATTACAATGGCCCAAAATAAATATATATATTTTTTTAATATTTTTGCATATATATTTTTTCAAAAATATATATATATACACATATCGTACGATGATGTCACCTATGCATCATAATAATTAAAATAAAAAAAATATTTTTAAAACCTTACAACCTTCACCACTTAAGCATATTTCGTCCTCAAAATTAGATAAATGTACCAGATGAGATAAACAGATCTGGATAGTTTGCGCGAATCTCTGACTCGCGCTTCCACGTAGCCTCTTCCACGCCATGGTGAAGCCATAGAATCTTCACTAATGGAATGGTTTTCCCTCTAAGAACTTGGTCCCGTGTGTCCAATACACGAATCAGTTGCTCCTCATATGTGACATCCTCGTTGATGATAAGAACTCCCCAATCCAAAATATGTGAAGGATCGGGCTCATACTTTCTTAACATCGAAACGTGAAACATATTATGTACATTAGCCAACTTCGGTAGCAAAGCAAGACGATACGCCACGGCTCCAATATGATCAAGTATCTTGAATGGACAATAAACCTTGGCAATAGATTGCCACTATGCCCAAAATGCATTAACCCCTTCTTGGGTGAAATCTTCAAGAACACTTGGTCTCCAACGGCAAACTCCAAGTGACATTTTCTTCGGTCGGCATAATTCTTCTTACGACTCTGTGCCGTGAGTAAACGTTTTCTAATCAAGACTACTTTCTATGTCATGTCACGAATCCAATCTGACTTTGCAAGTGTTGCCTCCCCAATGTCGGTCCAATAAATAGGTGACATACATGGTCTACCGTATAATGCTTCAAAAAGTGTCATCCCGATGCTCGCTTGATAACAGTTGTTATATGCAAATTTTACTAAGTGTAAGTGATCCTCCCACGATCCGCCAAAGTCAAGCACACATGCTCGAATCATGTCCTCTAGAATTGGAATGGTATGCTCAGACTGCTTGTCGGTCTGAGGATGAAATGCCGTGCTAAGTCTCAAATCCAAGTCAAGAGCTGACTGCATCCCCTTCCAAAAGAGTGATGTAAAATGCGAATCTCTATTAGAAACTATAGATATTGGAACTCCGTGAAGTCGAACAATTTCACGAACGTAAATGATACCAAGATCCTTTGCTGAATTTGATAGACGGATAGGAAGAAAATGCGCAAATTTTGTCAAATGATCGACCAAAATCCAAATAGTGTCATGCCTTCTCAATGACCTAGGCAAACCAAACACAAAGTCCATCTTGAAACAAACAAGGCAACGTCTTTCTTCATTCACCTCCACCAAAATCGGCGACACAAATCATGGTACATCTTCATCTCTTCAGGATGGACTACAAGTCATGAATGATGAAACTCATGAAGAACTTTGTCTCTACAAGACAAAGGTACAAATAATCTAGACTTGTACCTCAGACCCTAGTCTGAATGTAAAACCCAATCAATCGGTCCTACACCTCTAGCAATACAATCGTAAATTGTCTTGGCCTCCACATCCTGCTGTTGTGCCTTAATAACCCAACTGATGATAGATGGCTCCATTGATAACTTGAATAATGTAGTAGACTCGTTCATCTCGCTGAGAAGTAAGTCATACTCACCGAGATCTTGAAGCATCCGCTAGTCATGGATAAAAATGCTTATCAAGGTACTAAGAGATTTACTACTAAGCGCATCGACTACAACGTTGGCCTTTCTAGGACGCTGCCTAAAGAGGTACTTCAAGCTCTTGTGGTTTGTAAACACTTCAAATCGCTCCCCATACAAGTAATGCTTCCAACTTTTCAAAGCAAACATAATGACCATAAGCTCTAAGTTGTGAGTTGGATAAGTCTGCTTGTGTATCTACAATTGACGTAAATCATACACAATCACCTTGCCTAACGGCATCAAAACGCATTCCAAACCATCATGTGAAGCGTCACACACAGTACACGATGTACCCCAATTCTTGCTTAGGTATAACGAGAATCGGTGCTAAAGTTAACCTCCTCTTAAGCTCATGAAATGAATGCTCACAAGCATCATTCCAAACAAAATGAATTCTTTTTCTTGTTAGTTGAGTCATCGGTATTGCTAAATGTGAAAAGTCCTCTACAAATTGTTAGTAGTAACCAGCTAAACCCAAGAAACAACAAATCTCAAAAAGTTCTTTGGTCTTTCTAAATTCATCACTACCACAATCTTCGAGTGATTGACAACTACTCTGCTTCTAGAAACAACGTGACCTAAGAGAATTTCACCTCAGGTAACTAGAATTCGCACTTACTAAATTTGGCATACAAACGATGCTCTCATAGAATCTGTAGTACAATTCTCAGATGTTCCTCATGTGACTCAACAAATGGTGAATAGATTAAGATGTCATCCACAAACATGACCACGAATTGATCAAGATACGGATGAAAAACATGATTCATCAAGTCCATGAAAGTTGTTGGCGCATTCGTAAGACCAAATTGCATTACAAGAAATTCATAGTGTCTGTAGCGTGAATAAAAAGTTGTCTTTGTTGTGTCCTCTTCCTTGATCTGCAACTGGTGATAACCTGACCTTAAGTCAATCTTTAAGAAATAGCTCGAACCGTTCAATTGATCAAACAAATCATCGATTCTCAGAAGTGGATACTTATTCTTTATCGTCACACAATTCAATCGCTAGTAATCAACACATATTCGAAATGATCCATCCTTCTTCTTTGCAAACAAAGCTGAAGCTCTCCACGATCATGCACTAGGTTGGATAAAACCCATATCCAACAAGTCTTGAATCTAAACTTTCAACTCTTGCAACTCTATTGGTGCAAAACGATACGAGGTACAGAAATGGGTGCGGTGCCCGATATAAGATCAATGGAGAATTCAATATTCTAGTACGGTGGTAACTCCGTCAAATCTTCTGAAAAGACATCCGGAAATTCACAAACAACCGGTGGCAAAACCACATTAACTACACCACCCTCGTCGATCAAACAAGTTGAGAAGAGAAAATTTAATTCCCTTAGTCTCTGTATACTGATAGGTGATGGGTTAAAGATATAACCTCAACCTCTTACGAAGTAAAGATAGTCACCCTTGGGTGTACAAAAAGTAACCCAATACTAAAAATAATATATCGTAGCACGATAGCTAGTAAACCAATCCATACCAAGGATTACATCAAAACTAGTCATGTCTAACATAATAAAATCGGACACGAAACGTCGATCGGCAAACTTGTCTCAAGGTCGATCTACCTCCAACTGGGGTGTCTAACAGAAGTATTGAATCTAACACCTCTATCTTTAATCCCAATGCCAAGGAAAAAGATGATGCAATAAATGAATGAGATGCTCCCATGTTGATTAAAATACGAGTCCACGAATTAAACACGAGAAAAGTACTTTGTATAATAGAGGTATCAAATTACGGTTTTTGCTGCCCTACTATCCCTGACGGTCTAGTTGTCGATGTCATAGCATAAACTCGCCCCTGACTCCTCTGACCCTATTGACCCAAAGTTGGTGGTCCTGACTGATATGAAGTCTATGCTGATGTGAACATTAGGGTGGCCTTAGAGGCCTAAATTGACTAAGTAGGCTACTGAGATCCTGTAACTCCCTGATTATTCTTTCTTTGCATGCACTATCGCATGACATGACCAACCTAACCACTAGCAAGTAGGTGGCCCTCTAACCTATGACTGCTCCTGTGTCTAACTGCGAGGTTACCTCCTACTGTGACTGTCGCTACTATTGGCCTTTAAGTGGGTAGTCTGTGATACGATGCCTTGACTGATGACACCTAAAACATGTCAATCCTGCTCAAGGTGACTGCCCAGATGGCGTCACTAAAATAATAGTTGAAGACCTAGAATACTACTGTTGCGACGTAGGAATATTTAGCTTCTTTGGAAAGCGACCCTCCAACTGTGCACTAATACCCTCGCACTGGGATTTTATATTTGTAATCTTCCTAGTTTCATTCGATGTCTCCTCTATAGCCACCACCGAGCTAACCATGGTAGAGTAAACTTTGATCAAGTTTCCCGCAATCTTATTCCTTATGGATGGCCTAAGTCCTCGCATGAATTGTTTTGCCTTCTCTTCCTCCGTTGACACAAATGCCCTTGTAAACCTCGATAAACTTGTAAATTTGGCCTCATAATGAGCCACTGTCATACTCCATTGCACTAAATTGATAAATTCTATCCTCAGACCCTCATTAGACGTATCTATAAAATACTGATCTAAGAAAACTTTCTTAAATGGCTCCCACTTCTTAGCCACACTCTTCTCCACGGTCTTCCACCACTGAAGAGTGTTCCCTTACAACTGGTACGATGCAAACAACACACGTAATTCCTCATCCATCACTAAGATTGTATCCAATGCTCTAGTGACTTGCTCAAGCCAATCCTCTGCAACTAACAAATCCAGTTCGCCCCTAAAAGTCGGTGAACAAAGTTGAAGAAAGGCTTTCATGGCCTTGGTAGCCCTAGTGTCGGTCGCTCTAGCCGGCACTTGCATTGCCTGCACCGTGTTCCTCACCACTTGTTCAATGGTGGTGAACATCCCTTGCATAAATTCTGCACCACTAAATGCCACTGGTGAAGCATCTCTAGCACTTCCAACGTTCCTTCTAGCATTCCCTCCAATATTCCCTCTAAGAGCATTAGCTCCTCCTCCAATCACAGACTTTTGGTGATTCTCACCATCACCTTCTTCATGGTTCCCGCGAGCTCCACGAGCCCCACGAGCTCTACGTAATGGTCTAACGCGACATCTAGCTTGACACAGTGGCATGTTCTACATAATCCCATAAGAAAATAATAAGATAATCATATTCATTTATGATTAAGCCAAAGCATTACTCCACAAAACGTAAATCAATAACATGTAGCACATATGTTCATGTTATTACTTAATACTTAGATAGCACACTCGTGTTACTACTCAACACTTAGACTCAAAAATAATTATGGTATAACCACCTCACGGCTCATAGGTATTCAAA
>BRYE01000014.1:12232074-12234574 GCA_030159115.1 Actinidia arguta var. hypoleuca | reverse complement strand
TGATGCGACTCTAGACTCGAATGTGGACGTGTAAACAACGGATCCATTTTATTAGGATCACAGTTAAACAAGGCACGTTTTTTTACACAAAACAGGGGAACCAATCATTCTCGCCCAAAACATTCCAAAGCTCAATTTGGATGTCAGGTTATATCATCCAACTCAAAATAAATTAACAATGGGTAGAAAGATAGGTTCTATATTAGTTTGAGATCTAGTAATTAACCTATTATAGGACATATAAGCTTTAACATTAACTAATAACTAGTAAAAAAATGATTCCTTTCGTTTGGAGCTTCTATATTAATTTAAACTTGCCAAGCAAGTGTATGATCGATCCTTTTGTTTTGTATTTTCTTTTGAAATATTTCTGCCGTATGCTACCGGATGTTTGTTTTTATGGGGATAAATATACGTACAGTGACAAAAGATTCAGAAAACCAATTCAGATGTAGCGGCGGTAATTTTTAAATTATGAACACTAATGGTGCCTGTTTTTGGTTTCAAGTAAAAGGAACACATTAGCCAGACCATTCAAGAACTTTCTATTAGAAGAAATTGTTTATTTTGCATTACTCAGTGAATTATAATACCATTTAGACAATTTACTTTATTAAAAGACCCCATAACTTGGGCTCATATATATTAATTAAGCCAAACAATTCTGGATGAGATTTTTGGGTGCTCTTCATTTAATACTTTCAATGTATTATCTCAGTTAAGATTCACGTGTCTCGGTGGATTTGAATTATTTTCCTAAAACAAATTTGCAGACGAACATCTATCCCGGAAAGAATAAATAGTTAGAGAACAGAAAATGCTACAATTGGTGAATTTAAAGATTGTACCATTTTCTTGGAAAACTACGGATATATAATAGCATTTATGTTTGTTAAATTCGTCTTCTTTTAATTGAGCATCTCTATCACAATAAGATTTTCGTTTTTGTAATTAGTTGTATTGATATTTCAGGTAACTATGATTTTGTACGAGGTTCTAAGCTTATTATACCCACCAATAGTCGTGCTCACTCGATTGATCAAAGAAGAAGTGAAAATAGGAGGACGATTGCATTTACCGTCGTGTGGAGCTCTCATTACCAGCAATCCTAGTTCATCCCAATGAAAAAATCTGGGGAAGTGACGCGGGGGAGCTTGACCACCCTCTAGGTTTTCTGAAGGTGTGTTGAAGGCAACAAAGAGCCCAGCCTTAATTTTCCCGTTTGGTGGGGGACCAAGGATGTGCATATGGAAAAACTTTGCAATGCTAGAAGCAAAAATGGCCATGGCTATGATTCTACGTAATTACTAAAATTTTAATTAATAAAAAAATTAAATAATTTTTTAGTAAAAGTATAAGACTGGGCCGAAAAGCCCAACCCAACCCGCACCCACGGCCACGGCTCGGCCCGGAACAGAGCGGGCGGGCAGCCTGCGCGCGCGCGCATGTGTGGTGATTTTTGGCCTAACCCACATAGTCCATAGTTTGGGCTCAATCCCATCCATAACTCTCCTCCTTTCAAAACATGGGTACCCCTTGAGGCCCAACTCACGGTGCAAGGCATTTCTTTATATGCCACTAGTTTTTCCCTTACTTTTCCAATGTGGGACTAAAATTACATAGAACATAATCAAATACTCTACTTTGGAGTCAATTTATCATTCACATATAAATAGTTTTGTTCAACCAAATACACAATCTTAATCCCCACATGGAAATAAATATTTGTCTCTTGGACCCATCTGAAATAACGTGTGGTCTTACTTTAAATTAGCCTCAAAATTTACTAAAACTATGTTTAACAAACCCGTTTTTCTACAATCCCCTATATGAATGAAATTGACGGAATCGATAATGCAACAAGATGCAAACAACAAATATAGTACAAATAGGAAATATCCTGCATCAGGTAAGGTAACTTGCAGCCTTGAACCTTCCCTAGTGATAGACTATCGGGATTACTAGCTAATCAGTGGACGTGATGCCTTGAATTGTTCAGCCATTTGTGTAAGCCAAGACAATAGAATTCACACAGAATATCTCCAGCCATAACCTAGTTCTCACGGTTGTATTCATTTTGGCCTTGAATAACTCCTGATATTCATGAAGAACTTTGGAGAATTTAGTCTGATCAATTCTCAAAGAAGCGACCCCACTTCATTCTTCACATATGTGATTCTTATTATGAGTATCCTTCATATATACTCCTCTTGGGATGACCAAGACATAAGTAATCATTAAAAGCATTGCTTATCCTGGGTCCTACTGCATACAACACATGTTATAGATATCACTATCTCATCATGGAATGGGAAGGAGTAAAACTCCCCAGTGATTTCTAGTGAGTCACACATAACTTAGTTATCCCTTTTGAACCTAGTTCTTGGGATCTCCAGTCAGCATATGTTGGGTTACAATTATGATGACTCTTTATTAATAGGTTTTAACCCTATTCTCCTCGATGAACTAAACACTTGCTTTCTAGCTAGCTCTTTTGTTT
>BRYE01000014.1:12139574-12154574 GCA_030159115.1 Actinidia arguta var. hypoleuca | reverse complement strand
GGTATGACTGAACATATGAGAATCATGAACGAAAATAACGCCCTCTTAATACATCACCTTACCGCAAATAACCTGCCACTTCCTCCTTCGGCACCTCCTCGTCGTTCTCATCTATCGGGTAACAATGAATTCCAAAGCCACCGTAGTACAGGACGAGATAGGCGTCATTGTTCTCCTAGTCCCCGCCCCCGACGAGAAAGGAGCTCCTCTTCATTAGAATCGCGATCATCCAGCAAAACTCCAGGGCTGGAAGGCGAGGAAGCCAAAAGAGGGAGGTCTCCTTGTCGGGTCGGTCAATTGCCAATGCGCCGAGACAATTCTATGTCTCAGAAGATCAGGGATCTAGATGCTCGCCTTGATGCCATCAACACAGGGACTACCGCTCCAATAACTGTAGACACTTTGATTAGACAAATTGAGTCACCTTTCACTCAAAGAATAATGAGAGCCAGGGTGTCATCTAGATTCAAACTACCTACTCAGCTCAGAGTTTATGAGGGAAAAATGGACCCTATGGATCACCTGGATTCATACAAAAATTTGATGTCTCTCAAAGGGTACTCAGACGAAATCATGTGCAAGGTTTTTTCTGCTACACTTAAGGGGTCGACAAGGTCATGGTTCCAGAAATTATCTCCTGGAACCATTGACTCCTTTGACGATTTGAGTAGGCTCTTCGTCGCCAATTTCATGAGCTGCAGGATCAGGCAAAAAAACGTGTCCCATCTCTTCACCACTCACCAAAAGGAAACAGAAAACTTGAAGAATTATGTGAAACGGTTTAACCAGGCCATTTTGGAAGTTGAAGATCCCAGTGACAAGGTAGTCATCATGGCAATGATGGAAGGACTTCGCCCAGGTCCACTATTCGACTCCCTGTCCAAAAACGTCCCAAAAACGTTGTCCGTCCTTCAGAGTAAAGTTGATAAGTGCATCACCGCAGAAGAACTGGTTGAGACCAAGCGAAGGCGAAGAGGAAAAGATGATCATAAAAAAAGAGCCTGATACAAGGCGATCCGATTACAGGGTGCATAGAATTGGTGTTACCCCCTCTCAATGCTCCAATTGCCCAAGTTCTTACAGAAATTAAGCACAAAGAATTTATCAAGTGGCCTTCGAAAATCAAAACTAAATCTCGAAAGAGAAATAAGAACAAGTATTGCGAGTTTCACTGAGA
The DNA here is from genome assembly GCA_030159115.1 of Actinidia arguta var. hypoleuca. Lineage (NCBI taxonomy): Eukaryota > Viridiplantae > Streptophyta > Magnoliopsida > Ericales > Actinidiaceae > Actinidia > Actinidia arguta. The sequence goes on along the minus strand of BRYE01000014.1, from coordinate 12,153,397 downwards.
CCACAGCCATAATAGAGCAGATTATTTTCATCTGAAAGAACAGATAGCCCACCTTATCAAATGAGGATATCTGAAAAAGTATGTCAATTCACCAGAAAGGAGATATGGCGACAATCGACCAACTGTTGGAGATATACAAGTGATCCATAGCGAATTTGGATCTGGGGGAAGTTCGAATTCGTCAAGGAAAAGGCATGCCAGAAGAGCCAGTAGGGTGGCCGAAGAAGTATATAACCTCTGCTCGCCAATGATCGATATTCACCCACCAATCACCTTCAACAATGATGATTTTAAAGGTCTACACTTACCTCATGACGATGCCTTGATTGTTTCAGTCATCATCGCCAATTTCAACGTTCAAAAAATCTTAGTTGATAATGGTAGTTCGGCTGATATCTTTTTTATATCGGCATTCGAAAAAATGAAGATAGGACTCGATAAACTGCACCCCTTTCTTACACCCTTGGTGGGCTTCGGAGGAAGCGTGACTCATCCACTCGGATGGGTAAAGTTGCCAGTAACCTTGGGAACAGAGCCTCTCCAAACTACCATTTGGCAAGACTTCATCGTGGTAAATTGTCCTTCACCTACAACACGATTTTAGGTTGCCCAACTTTAGGTGGTATTAAGGCGATCACCTCAATCTATCACCTAAAAATGAAGTTTTCCACTTCAATGGGAGTGGGCAAAGTAAGAGGCGACCAGAGAGTGGCCAGGCAATGTTTCATTTCAGCTATGAAGATTGAAACCTCCCCAACTCTGAATGCCCAATAGCAATTACCGATTGATGATGGCGAGATGGAACCTCTGAGGGACGAGGTAGAACAGGTTGTCTTGATGGATCCCCGAAAAACCAAAAATACCAAACCCCTTGAGGAAACTATATCAATATCCATACACCCAGAATATCCTGATCACCACGTTATGATCGGAACCGAACTTACCAATGAATTACGTTGCACTTTAGTAAAGTTCTTGAAAAGAAATTTTGACGTCTTTGCCTGGTCGCAAGGTGATGTGCTGGGTATTGATCCTCAAGTCGCCATGCATAAATTACATACCAATCCCGGACATCCTCTAGTTCACCAGAAAAGAAGAAAATTCACCCACGAGTGATTAAGAGTTATTGAAGAAGAAGTGACCAAGCTCATCAAAGCCAATGTTATCAAAGAAGCCTATTACCCAGAATGGCTAGCTAATGTTGTAGTCGCCTCGAAAAAAAGGAGAGAAATGGAGAGTATGCATTGATTTCACTGATCTCAACAAGGCGTGCCCAAAAGATAGTTTCCCTTTGCCAAAAATTAATTTAATAGTTGACACCACGTCCAAACATGAGCTTCTTAGCTTCATGGATGCCTTCTCAGGATATCACCATATCAAGATATTCCCCCCCGACGTAGAGAAGACTTCATTTATCACAGAACGAGGATTATACTGCTACAAGGTTATGCCATTTGGATTGAAAAATGTTAAGGCAACATACCAAACATTAGTAAATAAAATATTCAAGGAGCTGATTGAAAAGACCATGGAAGTATAAATAGACGACATGCTCGTTAAGAGTATCGAAGCGACCAATCACATTGCCCACCTTGAAGAAGCTTTCGACATTCTAAGGAAACACCGGATGATTTAAATCCTTCCAAATGCATTTTTGGTGTATCATCTAGAAAGTTCTTAGGATTTTTGGTAACCAAATGAGGAATTGAAGCAAACCCGGATCAAATTCAGGCTCTACTTAAAATGAGCTCACCCAAGAATATCCATGAAGTTCAGTAGTTAACTGGGCGAGTTGCCGCCCTTAACTAATTTGTTTCCAAATCAGTTGACAAATGCTTTTCATTCTTCAAAATCCTAAGAAAGAATCAAAATTTTCAATGGATAGAAGAATCGGAAGGAGCATTTCAACAGCTCAAAAAGTACCTGTGATCGCCTCCTTTGCTTGTGGTTCCGACCACGGGCGAAGAACTATTTGTGTATTTGTCCATCTTGCCAACCGCGGTAAATGCTGTGCTTATCCAAGAAGAAAATCAAGTTCAAAATCGGTATATTATGTTAGTAAGGTCTTGATGGGTGCTGAGAACAAATATATGAAGATAGAAAAGCTCGCCTATGCCCTTTTGATCGTCGCCAGAAAGCTTTGCCATTATTTTCAAGCCCATTCCATCACTATGCTAACTGACCAACCTTTAAAACAAATTCTCCAACGATCAAACACCTCGAGAAGGCTTCTGAAATGGTCCATCGAGCTAAGTGAATTTCATATTGATTACAAACCAAGAACAACGATAAAGGCCCAAGCTTTAGCTGATTTTGTGGCCGAATCCACTCATGAAGCTGAAGCCGATCCAGAAGTTCTCTCGGAGAAAGAGAGTCCAACATTACGAAGCTCAGAAGAGGACCTCGGAAGCTCAGACGAGGATCTTGGGAGATGGATGTTATTTGTATATGGATCTTCAAATCAGCATGGATGTGGTGCAGGGCTTGTCCTCCAAACCCCGTCAGGACAGCAGATGGAGTACGCTATACGGATTGGGTTTAAAACCACCACCAACGAAGCCGAATACGAAGCACTCCTCGCCGGGTTAAGGGTTGCCACAAGATTAGGAGTTGATTCCATGGATGCTTATAGTGATTCACAACTAGTGGCAAACCAAGTCCAAAGAGACTACCTCGCCAGGGACATGCGGATGGCGGCTTATCTGGACGAAGTCAAAAGCATGACTCAAAAGATCAAAAGTTTTACCATTCTCCAAATCCCGAGAGAGGAGAACAAAAAAGCTAACGCCTTTACCAATCTTGCCTCCACTTTTGATTTCGTATCAGACAGAAATATACCTCTGGAATTCCTGTCCAATTCAAGTATTGAGATCACCAAACTTGTCTATCCAACAGAAACAGACCCAACATGGATAGATGAAATCGTTGCCTATCTCCAGCACGGTACCCTACCAACAGATAAACTCCAAGCTCGTTATATCCGATACAGATCTGCAAGGTTCTGCTTTTTTCACGGAATTTTATATAAACAATCTTTTTCAGGTCCTTTTTTAAGATGTCTCCGACCTGATGAAACCAATTATGTGATGAGAGAAATTCATGAAGGCATCTGCAGAAATCATTCAGGGGCGAGATTGATAGTACAAAAAGCAATTTGGCAAGGCTACTTCTGGCCTCAAATGGAACGTGATGCAACAACGTACACTAGAGAGTGTGATAAATGCCAGAGATTTACACCAGTAAGTCACCTCCCCCATACTGAGATGGTGCCAATGACCAGCCCATGGCCATTTGCCCAATGAAGAATTGACATACTGGGACATTTGCCTCAAGCTCCGTTACAAAAAAAGTTTCTGATCGTCGCCATTGATTATTTCACCAAGTGGGTAGAAGCGGAGCAACTCGCCAAAATCACCGAGAAAAATATCATGAATTTTGTGTGGAAAAGTATCGTCTGCTGATTTGGAATTCCCAAGGTTCTCATCTCGGACAACGCTAGACAATTCGATAATGATGGATTCAGATAATTTTGTTCGAATCTCGCCATATCACATCATTTCTCTCGCCTGGTCACCCCCAAGCCAATGGCCAAGTCGAAATTACTAACAAAACCATCCTAAGGAATCTAAAGACAAGATTAGAGAAATTCAAAAGCGAATGGGTAGAAGACCTGCCAAGCATACTTTGGACATATCATACAACGAGCAGGATTCCTACTAGAGAGACACCTTACTCCATGGTCTATGGAACAAAATCGGTGATACCCGTCGAGATCGGAATGCCAAGTTTTAGGATCTCAAATTTCAACAAAGATATTAACGAAATCGAGCTGAGACTCAACCTCGACCTCCTTGATGAAAAACGGGAGCAAGCAAACATAGGCCAAACAGCTTATAAACACCAAGTCACCAAATATTATAATCAGAGAGTCAAATATAGGTTATTCCTACCTGGCGATCTAGTCCTAAGAAAGGTTACCCTATCTACTAAAGAACCAAACGCAGGAAAGCTAGGCCCAACGTGGGAAGGCCCCTATAAGGTCGTCAAGGTGTCTAGACCAGAGACTTATTGGCTTGAAGACATAAATGGAAAAGCGCTCCCCCATCCTTGGAACGCCGAGCATCTGGAAAAATATTACAAGTAATACATCTGGTCGCCATAATAATTAGATCGCCTGAGCAATGCAATTGTAATAATTGCAAATTTATTCCAAGTAATAAAATTCCTCCGTTTTATTTTAATCTTTGTTCACCGATATATCGCCATTTGCAGGATTCATGTCACTATCATTAAGATCGTAGTTCGTTATGAGATGACAGAGGCATCTTAATCGCCATGAAAATCAAGATTATCAGTTCGTTATTAAACGGCGGAGGCATCTTGATTACCATGAAAACCAAGATCGCCAGTTCGTTATTAAACGACGAAGGCATCTTGATCGCCATGAAAATAAAAAATTGTCAGTTCGTTATCAAACAGCGGAGGCATCTTGATCGCCAACATGGAAATCGCCGAGATCAAGATCGCTAGTTCGTTATGAGACGATAGGAGGCATCTTGATTGCCATACCGAAGATTGTAAATCAAGATTGTCAATTCGTTATTAAACGGCAGAGGCATCTCGATCGCCAACATGGAAATCGCCGAGATCAAGATCACTAGTTCGTTGTGAAATGACGAAGGTATCTTAATCGCCATGCAAATCAAGATCGCCAGTTCATTTTAAAACGGAGGCATCTTGCTCGCCATATTGAAGATTGTAAATCAAGATCGCCAATTCGTTATGAGACGAAGGCATCTTGATCGCCATTTAAATCAAGATCGCCCATTCATTAAGGTATTTTGATCGCCTTTGTTATTATAATTTTTAAAGCCAACTTATATCGCCATATTACAAAATTTTACTATCGCCATTGTAATTAAGGGTGCCAAGCAATTGACGCTAGTGTGAATAAAATTTGCACAAGTAAAATGATCATTCATTTAAATATAATTACACATCGCCCCAAAAAAAATAAAAATAAAAATAAAAAATTTATGAGGGAAGAGGATTTGCATCGCCCTTCTCAACAGTTTCCTCGTCCGCCCCCTCCCCCTCTTCATCCTCGTTCTCCTCAGCAAGCAGGTCATGATCGAGAACCATGTCCTCCAAGTTGATGGCGAGGTCGGGATGAGGCGACGAAGTGTCGCTTGCAGAAGTCGAATCCTTAGCCGAAATACTTTGAGTCAGCGTCTTCAACAGCCCCCCAAAAATCCAATGAAGATTTAAACTCCTCCACAGCTGATTTTTTAGATCGGCCCAAGGTTTCCCTCAACTCCACCACCAAAATCCTAGACTTCTCTAAACTATCGGCAAGGTTGTCTCTTTTATCTTTTAATTTAGCGAACTCGTTGCCGACCTGCTTCTCCTGAGCTCGGGCCTTGGCCAATTACTGCTTCAGGTCGTTAGATAATTTTTGGAGGTGGGAGACTTCACTGTCCAAAGAGGTAGCTTGTCCTTGTTGAAGGGATGCCTCTTCCATAATTTTCCTACCCTTGACCGCCAGAGAAGACCCGTGCACAAGCGCCTGCTACAAATAAATCCTTTTAGAACAACCTGAGCACATGTAAGATAAGAAGAAAATGAACAAGAGTAGAAGTAGTACCTGGCCAAGGACATGGAAAAATTTGGTGGCGGTCTGGTCCAATGATAGTTGCCCCACCTTTTCTTGGTCCGAAGGAAGAATCACTCTTCGGAGGATCTTCTCGGCTATGGAAGGGCTCTCAAGAATGGAAGCCCCAAGACCGAGGACAGTCCCCAATGAGGGCGAGCTCCCCTCCCCGAGCTTCAAAGAGGTGGTGGCCCTCGGACGATCAGCAGGACCAGACATTTTCCTTCTGGGTGCGGGAGCAATGGTGGGCTCTTTCCCTTTGGGGCTATCCCCAAGTTTGGCCTTCTTACTTGGCGAAATGGATGGTTCGTCCCTTGGATGTTTTTTGCCAATTACCATTCCTTTAACGGGAATGGATTTTTTGACCAAGCTTTCACCTTGGCCTTCTCCACCTTCTCGCCAAGTTTTTTCAAGCTTATCCTCCTCGACATAGCTGCAAAATAAGGCACAAATATCAGATATAAAAATATAAATGACAAGACTAGACAAGAATATATACCATCCGATTTAAGCTCGGGAGGTAGCCCAGAATCCCACCAGGATTCCAATGTCGGGTCTGAGTTTGATCCCAAGACAGTCAGGGAAAATTCTAAAAAAGGATCTCAAATTTTTCTCCCCGACCATCTTAGCAAGGTCAGGTCGGGGATATGAGGTAGAATCCTCTTCAGTTCTTTCCTAAGGGTCCCTAGGTATTTTATTGATTCATATCGGGAATGACAGTCATGCTGGATGTATTCACCACGGGAAAGGCGGGACTCACCCGCTTCGCCCGACGACTTTGATGTTCCATGTCCTTGAGTCTCCTCGCCCTTAGTCCCAGAAGCCATAGGTCTGGGAGAGCCAAAAACCCGATGAAATGATTTCGATGTGAGGAGCACGGGGACTGAAAAGCGCCCACGTTCCTCCACCGATTTCAAAATCTCATCGAAAAGTTTTGGCTTATACCCGAGCAACTTGGGCGGATTGTTGCAATGTTTATCTGGAAAATACAATAAAATATTAGTTCAGTTAATATTTTATAAACAAAATAAAATTTTCTAATGAAAATAAGACCGACCTGGGACATTCCATGATCTCAGGACCCTTGGCACGCCTTCCCGAGGTGAATCTTCAGGAAGCTCCCAACTATCCCTAGAGATGAAAAATAATTTGCTTTTCCACCCCTTCACGTTGCTGGGGTATCCTCCGAGAAAGGTTTTTTTGTACCTCACCTTGAAGTACAGTCACCCTTGATCCAATTTAAGGTTACTATTAAGGGAAAATATATGCCTAAACTCGGAGAGGATCATAGAGTATTTTTACACTCGCCATAACGCCATGCGTTGGGGATGAGCTGAGCCGGACAAATGTTATAATACATTAAAATTAATTTAATAGTAGGATGGATAGGAAAGCGGAGGTCGGCCTAAAAAGATGCTTCATAAAAGGCCACCTCGCCAGGGCGAGCTGAAAGAATTATTTCATTCTCCTCGAAAAGTTTGATTTGTACGCTTAAAGGAAAAGAGTACATCTCCCTAAGTAAGTCTAGCTCCTCAGGGGTCATAATGTTGTTTTCTTTTTCTACCGAGGGGTGTATAGCGGCTATGGGGACGATCTCGGGAGCTGATGGTTCTTCCATAGGCAATCTAGGATATTGTTCTCGTCAGTTATGTATGACGATCCTTCTCCTAGGTGGTCGGATATCCAAGAAGACAAGGAATCCAAGTCTGATGGGCTAACTTCAGGCCTATAGGACATAAAAAAAACTATAAGAATGAAAATGAAGACTTAGTTAAGGAACTTATTGTGCTAAGAGACAGGAGGGCGACCATAAATAGGGCGAGGAGAAAATCGGAGCGAGAGTAGCGGTTTGGTAGCAGAAGCAGAAAGGTACAAATGAAGGGGTGGGTCCCCCTATATATAGGGAATACCAAGGCCTGAGATCCATCCACTTCAACATCCCAAATTATGCAACATTTTGAATTTCGAGCTCATAACCGCCTTTTTCGCCTAAAGCTTTCCTTAGCAAGCTGCTTATCTCGCCAAAAGTCATCATTAATGCGCCGACGTTTTGTCCAGTCATGATTAATGCTTTCGCCCACGTGTCCGACAAAAGAGGGGCATAATTAATGTGTGCCTATGTGATTCAATATTTGCCTCTTAATGGTTACTCAAATATCCCGAATATCTTGGCACTTTGAGTAGGGGGCTACTAATGTAGGAAAAATATAGGCCACCTTCAAATCTTAACATTCTAAGTGCCCCACGTCGCCCAAGGGTTCATAGAGCCCATCTTCCTGGTCGCCTTAAATTGTTAAATAACTGAGCTCCACTTCGCCTACACAAACGGTTCCTCCAAATCGCCATCGGGCGAGGTAGTCTATCTCACCCAAGCTAGAGACATCTCCATGAATACTTATTTTCCAAAAGGACTTCATCTCCGTTAAAAGTCTGTCCCCATGAGACTCCTCCATCATTCCTCCTCCTGATCAGAGTCCATCTCCTTAAGAATTTCACCTATACAAGAGAACTACCTCCGATAGACTCCAACTCCATCACAACGCCTATAAATACGGACTGTTCACCAAATGGCATCCTCCTATGTTATCTCTGGATTTATTAGGATATCCTCTCATACTTATCCTTCTGAGGAACTCACCGTGATTCATCTACACGGCTCATTATTTCGTCTATATAAAGGTCGCTCCCCCATTACATAAATGTACGCTCAACACAGGAACCATACATATTTACTATTGTGCTCGCCCATACTGCCTTTAATTATCTCTTGGTCGTCTTGGTCTGATACACACGCCGGAGGGGGTTTGAGCGGCCTTATCCCGACCGATCACGTTTGTTCATTGCTGCGCAGGTTGCCCCAACTTTAGCCGAGGTCCAGTGCTGAGGCCGAGGAGCAATTCTGACTATTGGTTGCTCTCCCAGATTTTTACCACAACAAAGTAAATAAAGTAGCGTATTAATCAGGAAGATATTCAGAATATATTTTGTTTCAGAAGATATTCTGAATATATTCTAACTATATATAAAATATATTCTAACATCTTCTCAAATTCAAAGTGGTACACGAAAAATCAACTTGAGTTTGAATACAAGGATTGAGAGTGCATTGATGGGGCGCGTAGGTAGCGCGTGAATGCGTGAGCACGTAGATGAGTGGGTGTGTGGTGCGTAGACGCGTGGATGTGCGCGCGTGAGACGGGTTGTTCTTTGTCGAGTAGTGGGTGATCAATGAGTTGTTTTTCACCGAGTGGTGGATGGTCGAGGGTTGTTCTTCGCCAAGTGGTGGGTGATCGACAGGTTGTTCTTTGCCGAGTGAAGTCCTATTTTAGTTAAGTGATAACTTATATGCCAACCAACAAGAATATATCTACACTATTCTCTTTGAAAAAGAAAATTTTTCGGCGACAACCGGCGACAGAAGCGAAGTTTTAGGTCACTAGACGTGGCTCTGATATTATGTTAGAAATTGTAAAGAGAAAGGGAGAGAATTTCTGTATATTGTATTAAGTTTATAAAAAATACATATTAGTTCTCTTTATATAGAAGAAAACCTAAAAGAAATAATTTGCGTAAGGAAAGAATAATAAAGTAAATAAAGTAGCGTATTAATCAGGAAAATATTAAAAATATAATATGTTCTGAATATATTCTAACTATATATAAAATATATATTAATCAGGAAGATATTCAGAATATATTCTGGTACATAATATATTCTGAATATATTTTAACTATATATAAAATATATTCTATCACGTCTTTTCAAAATTGGGGATTTTTTTTAAAGATATGGGATGAAAATAAAATTGAGTAAATTTACTCTAAAATTGTGTTTTCAACTCATGAAATTATAAGAAATTATGTTTTGGTCTCATGACTTAAAAAAAAAACGCATGAGTTTGATAAATAAGTTTTAAAATGATTAGATCTAATTAAACTGAATTTAAAACTATTTTAGTTTGGTAAAAAACCTCAAATGTTAAAAGTTAGGAAAATCTTTTTATATTTTTTGCTCTAATGGAGCTGTTAAAAGATAAATTAAATGTATATCCTAAAGTATTTTCTAATTATGGCCACCACTTTAGCAAGGAAGAGACAGAAAGAGTGAGAGAGAGATAAACATCGAAATAGAGGGAAAGCGTTTGAATTGAATTTAATAAATGAGGAAATGATTAGGTGTATTCAAGTTTTTTTAACATTTCCGTTGAAAAACCCATGTACTCACTGACTAACAAATTCATTAACTCACAAAATTGGATCCTACTTTTATTATTTTTTTTATCATATAATACACAAAATTAATATTTACAATGGAGATGCTATTAAAACTAGTTCAATGGGCTGTTGGCTGTTGGTCTAAGGACCAGCTTGTCTGGACTGCTAAGACGGTCCTACAGGTTTCAATTTGAATGATTCGAGTGGTTTATTGATAGATTGTAGAGAGTATGTTATGCATAAAAAAAAAAAAAAATGACCTAAAAGTTGGGGTTATGCGATTCATCATATTCATCTTAAACAAGAACCGGGAAAGTCCAACCGACCTATCTACTTTCTGGTTAGATTAAGGTTAAATATTCGTCTTAAACAATGTTTTGAAATTTGAATTGGGCCGGTTCAACCAGCTCGTCCACTTCTCGATCCGGTTAATATTAAATATCCGTTTAATTCGAGAATAGGCTTAGATTCACTAAACGCCTTGAACCGCCGATTCAACCATTCAAATTGGTGTCGGGTTACCAGCCCCGACCGTTTCTCTCTTACTTTTATGAAAAGATTTGTGTTGAGAGAGAGTTGAATTTAAAGCCTCAAATACAATATGTGGCACCAACTTGTCAGTTAGTCTACACATATTTTATGACTTTCATTGTATATTATAATATATATTATGACTTTTCTTAATTTTTTTAACTTTTACGCATTTATTTATATATAATTTTTTAACTTTTCTTGTATGACTTTTTAACTTTTTAATATTAGAGTGTTTGATGTAATGTCAAATAAAATTATTTTATATTTATATTTTTAAATTTATTAATTACGTAATTATTCCAGTTTGACCGACGGCTAAACCAATAATCCATCTATCTTATCACTTTTCTAAGTTACTTACGATCCGATCTTCAAAACATGATCTTAAATCAATTGACGGCATCTTTTTGTTTTCGAAATGACTTTTGTTGTTCAATTTTCTAAGAGAAACATATATATTAAATTCTACAAGTCTATAATTTGTCATTAAAATGATTTGATCTATCAAGATGGGTCCGAAAAAAAAAAATTGCACGGTGCAATCTACAAATAGAAGCTTGAACCTCCGGTTCAACCATTCAAATTGGTGCCGGGTTACCAGCCCCGATACTATCAATAAAAAGAATTTTTCTGTTGTTTATGTGCTTTAGTCTTCCACTTTGTGGAATGGTAGACTAGGACATGTTAATTATGATTCTATGCGTAGACTGATTAACTTGGATCACATTCCAGCATTCAAAATTGATAAAAGTTACAAGTGTGAGACTTGTATTGAAGCGAAGTTAACAAGGTCTTCGTTTCACTCGGTTGACAGAAGTACCGAACCATTGAGTTTAATCCACACTGATGTGTGTGATTTAAAGTATGTCCAAACACCCAATGTGAACAAGTATTTTATTACATTCATTGATGATTGTACTAAATACTGTTATGTGTACTTGCTAAAAAGCAAGGATGAAATTTTGGACAAATTCATTCTTTATAAGAATGAAGTAGAAAATCAACTTAGCAAGAAGATTAAGGTTGTGCGAAGTGACCGAGGTGGTAAATATGAATCACCGTTTGGTGGATACTGTGGAGAACACGGAATTATCTACTAAACTACTACACCTTATTCTCTTTAGCAGAATGGAACTTCTGAATGAAAAAATCATACCCTAAAGGATATAATGAATGCTATACTGATAAGTTCTGGATTAACTAAATCAAATTTCTAGTCAAGATGTTTTCTGCTTTTTCCGAAATAACCATGCAAATGAGGCCAAATAGGCAAAAATAATAATATGCCAAAAAGAGGCCAAATAACTACTGTAATTGATCATGCAAATGAGGCCAAATAAGCAACAAAAATAGTATGCCAAATATGAGGCCAAATAACTACTGTAATTGATCTCATGCCATCCTTCATTATGTTCATCCTAGAACAATTGAATTAGGAACTATATTTCTAATTAAGAACTACAGTTTTTTCTCCACAAGATCAAATGAATTGAAAAGGAACAAAGGATAATAAATGAAAATAAAACAGAAAAGTTTCAAAGATGAGCACCACCCAAAAAGTGTGCACCCAAAAAGTGTGCAAAGGAACATGAAAATTGAAGTTTACAGATTTAGCAAGCAAGTGTGCAAGGCTTTAGACTCTAGAAAACATCCAAGTTTCTTTATTTTTGTTTCAGCAACAACTGAAGCAGTTATTCCACGATTACTATTGTTTGCAGATCCTCCTTTCACAGCTCTATGTTGGTCTGATCCAGTTCTTGAAGGATTTCTCTCTCCTTGATCAATAACTCGATTGTGTAAATCAATTAGTAAAAACTAATAATGCATACAATTGCAGCTTTAAAAAAATATTCACTGTTTGGTAAGGCATAAAAAAACTGACCATAAGGCATTAAAATATTTTTATTTAGTAGAAATGAAGGAAACAAAGAATCTATTTTGAGATAACTCGTGGATTTTCAAACTTTACAACAAATTGCTAAAAGATATTTCGATGTGCCTCCTCCCTATGAACATAGCAGTCCATGAAATATTCCCATTGACAACATCTCAATACCCTCGGATTCTAACTTTTAGTCACCAGCAAAAATAGTGACGTAGTTCTTTATGTAAATTCCTTATAGCCCAAACTCCCAAAGAAAATTTATACCTAATCTCCTAATACAAAATTACAAACAATAGACAAAGAATTACTTTCACCCAAGCAATCTCACCCATTTGAGATATACATGTGCGTGCCTTCAAATATACTTTGAAACAAATCAAATCTTGATCGAAGACGGTAACATCTACTCACTACTGAATGCAATCATGCACTTCAGAAAGAGAATGTAAAGAGTGACCCCAAATTGCCTCGAAACACACAAGGGGCACATGTACCATTCGCAAGAAACTGACCATAGGACAACATTTAACCTACCTTGATAGGTTGAGTAAGGATTAGTTGTACAACTTAAATTCAACCCATTAGTTCAATGTAGAATATTTAGTGAAGTCACAAATTTAATCTCATTGATTATTCAATGTAATCAATCTCAAAGATCATGCCATAACACTATAATTATCATAAACCCAAAAGGAACAAATTGGAAATACCAAGAACCCAACTCATCTCCTATATGACTTTCCTAAATTTGTAGTTTATTGTGAAAAAAAGAATCTATAAGGAGATACCCAACTTGAGAGGTGATCCATGATGCAAAGAGGACTCAACAACAATATTGCTCCAAAGCAATCAGTTCAGCTTGGCTTAACCAAATAGGGGTTGTAAACAGACAACCATATTTCTTAGAGCTATCACCAATCTAAGAAATCTAAGACATCACCGGTTCATGAAATTTTTAAATGAAATTTGTTAATTTGCCAACGAAATTTTCTGATAAGGTGCTCAATTTTATTTCAGCCTCAAATCGAGTTCATGGGCAAGGGTGTTGACTCACAATGGTGACAGGAGGTTGTGGCTTAATCAGAGAGGAGGGGGGGGGGGGGGGGGGGGGGGGTATGAATTCACAAATCTGAAAGATTTTTCACGAAACCTGGTATTTCAAGAAATAAGATATGATACATACGATATCAATCAGATACTAAAAGCTAAGATTGAGACCGACCTTTGGAGCGCACTCTCCCTTTACGTTGCATTCACACCATATACTTCCACTCACACAACTGAGTCATCTCCCCAAAAAATCCCCAAAAAGATAAGAAATCAAATGGCACCTGAGTGAGTGAGTGAGTGAGAGAGAAAATTAAATTCCATGGCAAACCAAAATTCAACAACAAAAAAAACCCTTTCAATTAGGCTGTAGAGGTGTGATTATCACCTTATGGATTAATTGTGACTTGGTTCAGAGCACTATTGTCAATCGGAGTAACTCACCATTGCCGGCGACGGCGATGATGCTGAAGCGGGACAACATTGGTGGAG
>BRYE01000014.1:12109574-12112074 GCA_030159115.1 Actinidia arguta var. hypoleuca | reverse complement strand
AAAATGTTGTGCCCTTGTTCCTGTGATTCCCCACTCGATTATCGAAATGTAAGAATTATTAAAAGTATGACTCATCCTAAAATGTTGCAATATCACTATTGATTTTAAGATATTATATTATTTTTTAGATAAAAGGGCCTTAAGAATGTTATAATATTGATTTTAAGATATTATATTATTTTTTAGATAACATTTTTTTGATAGTGTTGTTTCATTTAGTGTTTTATTTTTTAATTTTATTAAGAACTACTTGGTATTACATCATTTAATAGTATATTGTCGCTTCACAATGGAGTAAATCGTGTCTACACGAGTTCTTTGTAAGGTAACTTGAACGAATCCGGACCATTAGCGCACAACCTGATTGAAAATGGCGTAGTGGTGAGGCTTTCGGAATGTCCAATGGCGGTATAGAGAGTTTAATAGAGAGAGAATCACTACAAAGTCTCCTTGTGAGGACTCACTCACGGAAAAGTTCCACATGAAAAACAGCTCTTCAAAAAGTCTTTTTTTGATATTGATTTTACAATATTACCCTTACACAACACACACGGCAATTGGAATTCTGAGAGAATTATCAAATTATGATCAAGCAATAAAATGTAAAGTTCAAAAATCATAGTATCTAAAAAATCTTAAAGAAAAAAGTTAGGTCAAACTAGACCCAAGTATTTTATTGGTACATACTGTATTTGTTCATCAAATGTTAAAAGTCATACTAGCAGTGGCGAGCCTATGTATGGCTGAGCGGCCGCCACTGGTTTTTAAATTTTTTTTTTCTTTGGCTATTACATATGCATGTGGTACAAGAAAGTCTCTACCTAAACGGTAGCTTGGGTTGCAAACAGAGATTTACCCATCTCTGATAAGTTCTATTCGGTGCTCATAATCAGAGATGGTTATTTGATCCTTCTCAATGAGTCCCAAATCCCAATTTGGTCCACAAATCACAAACCCACCTCTCTAATTTACGTGGTTGCAGTTCTTGGAGATGATGATAATTTGGTCCTGAAAGAGTAGTTTAATTCAACAGAATCCATTTGGCAGAGTTTTCATTACCTTGTCCACACGTTGTTACTTGAGAGCAAATTTGCATATAACAAGAGAACTAACACTTATCGGAGACAGACTTATTGGAAAAATATAGAAGTCCCATCAACAGGGCTTTTTTCTCTTAACCTGGATGCAAATAATAGTCATTACTTGATTATGCGGAATGAGTCTGAGTAGTATTGGACTAGTGGTCCTTGGAATGGGCTTATTTTCGGTTTGGTTCATGAAGTTATTTTGCAAATATTTCAGAATATGAAATAACGAAGGGGATTGTTGTAGTTTATCATATTAATTTTGAGTGTTGTTTTGTGTAAGAAATATTTGTTATTTATATTGAATTTTGAATGTTATCGTATTATTTTTATTTCTTGAAATTTATCAATCTTACCTATATGCTACTGCTCAAGAGTATTTTTCGCCTGCTCAAGAGTATTTTTTACTTTCATTGAACAAAATTTTTGGGTCCGCCACTGCACACTGGATAACTTCTTTTTTTTTTTTAACTTGTTTTTACTTATGACGGACTTAGAAGAGTGTTAATGTAAGAGAGAACATGCCCAATACTCTGCTCAGTCTGCTGTGGTCAATTGCCGAACGCCATCTCTCTTCTTATAGCAAGGATAGTTATGAAGCAAAAAGTAGCAACGGTACTTATATTGTTTCTGCACGTATGCAGAGGATTTTTTGCAACTCAAGTCGGGTGTGTAGGATCCGAATCTAAGTACCCAGGAGTCCGTATTTGCAAGTAGGATGATGTTGTGTTTTGAGGCTTGTCTGGTATGTATGTATATTGGTTGACTGAAATTAATTAAGTTCAACAAGAATTCCGAATTCTTTTGACTCATTAGTTGCACTTAATTCATCCTTAGGGTGGGGCGTGGGGGTGGGGGTGGGGGTGGCGTATGCATGCTCTATGGATGTGTGGGTGGGTATGCATACAGAGTATGTATGCTCTAAGATGGATTGGGTGGTGGTGGTGGTGGTGGTATGCATATAAAGTACGTATGCTCTAAGACGACGGATTGGGGGGTACTCGATCGATCATGATCAAAACCAGATCAGTAACAAGTCCGTCCATAAGTTGTTCAAACTCTTTTCACATATCAAGTCCACGCATTAACATGCATATATATACATCAGTTCATTAGTAGGTATCAAAAGAATACTTGTAAAAAGAGTAGATCGAGAATCTCATCCTTCTTATCAACCTTTTTGAAAAAAAATTACGCCTTTCTTGTTACCGAAAACCCAACCATTGGGTTCGATAAATCTAAATCCCCTTGGATAAATAAATCTTCCTCAGCCCATTTTAACATGGTTTGTCTTAGACCAGATCAGATCGAGTAGAGAGAATAGGTTAATTAGAAATTAATACTCTCTCTTAATTTCCTCAATTTGAATTCGCTTGATTTCCTTTGGGTCCCCCCCCCCCTCCCCTCTCTCTCTC
>BRYE01000014.1:12104574-12107074 GCA_030159115.1 Actinidia arguta var. hypoleuca | reverse complement strand
ATGAATAAAATTTCACAATCAATACTAGCACAAGGAGACAAAAGGGATGTTCAAGGATTCTTGACTTTGAAGCTTGTTGGATGATCAATCAATTTTCTTAGGATCATTCCCTTGTGTAGTAAATGCCCTTAGAGACTTGTATTTAATAGCTTGAATGAATAGTGTATCGTTGGTGGTAGTTGGGAAGCCTTTAATGCTGTACCAGACAACTCTGCGTTTGAAAATCTTCCCATTGGGTGTCAACACTTCTTCATGGTGTCGACACTTTCAATGTATTGACACATTGTTTCATGGTGTCGACACTTCAAGCCTTCAGTTCTTAGCTTAAAATTGTCTCCAGGAGCTGATCTAGGTGTCGACACTTCTTCTTCATAAAATCATTCTTTGGCTACTGACTTTTGGTGCTGACGTTGATGTCGACACTACGTGTTTCCAGATTCTTGAATGGTACACTGTCATTTGGTGTTGATGTTGGTGTCGACACTTCCCTTCTTCAGAGTTCTAATTTCAGCTACTGATATTTGGTGCTGATGTTGGTGTCGACACTTTTCTTTTTCAGAGTTCTGATTTCAGCCACTGACATTTGGTGCTGATGCTGGTGTCAACACTTCTTTCTTCAGAATTTTGGTTTTTGGTTACTGACATTTGGTGTCGATACTAGTGTCGACACTTCCCTTCTTCAGAGTTCTGATTTCAGCTACTGATATTTGGTGTCGATACTGGTGTCGACACTTCTTCTTTAAAAGTCTTCTGAAGATGGCTACTGACATTTGGTGATACTGGTGTCGACACTTCTTTCTTCAGAATTTTGGTTTTTGGTTACTGACATTTGGTGTCGACACTTCTGTACTAGGTGTCGACACATCTTTTCAGAATGCATTTCATCATCTTTTTGATAATTTAAGCGTTGAGTCGACTTTCTTTCTTCATGATATTTTTTCCATGGATTTATATGGTCTTGTTCACTTTTATCCATTTAAGATTGATGACTTTTTTGAGACTTTCAACGGATTTATCATTGTAGCTTCTGGGCTTAAAGGTGTCGACACCACAGAACAAGGTGTCGACACTTTCTGTTAGAAAGTGTTTGTGGAACTTCCTTTGATCAATTGAGTTATGGGACGCAATGCTTAGGGCTGCATACTTAGTAAACATATTAACTATTAATAAACTGTTTTGTTATCATCGAAATCGAGGCTTGATTCAACAATCTCTCCCTTTTTGATGATGACAAAATTTATCTCAATATAAATGTTAAATATACCATAACGTATTGCAATTTCAATATTTCAATATACTACGTATTGCTCCCCCTTTCTTTTGTAATACCATTCTCTCCCTTTTTGTCAATTCATCAAAAAGGATGGCCTACCACAACTAATAGGTAATGGGCAAATTATAACTACATGATGCTAATAGGTAATACCTTACAAATCAATCATGCATATATACTAAGATCATAGAAGCCCATACATTGAATTTATGTCCAACATAATCCACAAAAGCATGGGAGCCTTTCATTTCCATAAGCCATAAACCATAGTACAAATTATACCAATATCATACCATAAATTATAAATCACAGTTCAAATCATACCAATATCATACCATAAATTATAAGCCACTGTTCACAACATAAGTCATGCATATTATATTACAAAACATAAATCTGGCATCTCATAGTTCAAAGTACATTATCCAAAAAAAGAATTTGACATTTATGGAGAAAGGAAGGTGGATGATGCATTGTGAACGGGTGTGGATGGTGACGGAGAGGGTGAAGGTGACAATTCAATAGCCGTTTGCACGGTGTTCTTGAATTTCGACCTCAGTTCCCAATTGCGTGTACTATATCTTTGACTTGCAGTGCGAGATATGAGAGGAGTGGCATCCGAGTCAGTTTTTGAAGAGTCACCAAGGTCGGCATTGCTGTCAATTCCCTTTTCTTCCTCATCCTTCTCTGCCTCCTTTTCTTCTGTCTCCTTTTCTTTACTTTCTTCCCCTTCTTCTTCCTTGTTTTCTTCCTCCCCAGTGCTTTCACTGTCATCCAAGGGGGTCCTTCCTTTCCTCACTATGTTCGACAAATTTCTTATTTTTTTTCAATGATTACTAGTAGAAATGCCATGTTATCGATCTTTGTGTGCAACAATTTCATTTGCTCAGACATTTGACTCATAAAATTTCGCATTTCAACTTCGAACCCTTCTTCCTCAGCCCCTTCACTTTCCATTTTCTCCTTTTCCTTTGAGCTACCCCCTTTTTCGATTTTCTTTGATTGTTTGGGAGTCCATTTATTTCCTATCAATTCATATCCCATTCTCCTCAAAGTCTTTTCATTATACTCATCGCTTACGGCTTTTGGGATTCTCACCGTTTCGTTATCCAATTCTACTCGGAAGTATTTGAAAACTTTTGTTAAAAGCATTCCGTAGGGCAGGCTAACCTTCTTGATTGTGGCTTTAAACATTTGATCCAATATGAATATAGCCAAATCAATTTT
>BRYE01000014.1:12084574-12087074 GCA_030159115.1 Actinidia arguta var. hypoleuca | reverse complement strand
TTTTTACACTCCACAAGGTGCTCATCAGCTTAATAAAATGAGGCTTGAGAAGCGCACATGTAATAAATCAAAAAAGGCATTAGAAGCCAAAATATTTTGAGGCGTTTTGCATTAACTCAAGGAGTTATTTACCTTTGAATTAGCGAGGTTAGATCCATATTTATTGAGAGGGATGACCCTAAGCCCACAAGGAGCCACCTAGGGAACTTGTCCTTTGTGATTAAAGATCTCGTGAAGCAAGTTCAACATGTAGCAACATCGATATTGCGTGACTCGAATCCAATACTCCGTTTATTAGGGGACACTATATGGAGTTGTTCTCCTCATCCCAATAGCAGTAGTGCTGAAAAAGTGAGTTATAACATTGAATCAAACCAAGGTGGGCAATCTCTTTTGTGCGGAAGCGACCAAAACACTCAACACACCAAATACAAATATGGCTATGAATCTGGAGAACTAGACAAATTTTCAATGCAAATGCGAAAACAAACAAGACCGAGAAAAACAAATCACAAAGACAAAAGAGGCCAAAATTAATATGGGTCAGCATGGTACCTACATCCACGGGCAGCCATGCAAGCAAAGGCTTCCCCTAATCAAATCAAACGAATAGTCTAAAGAAATACAAAGGTTTTTTTTTTGTAAAACGCTAGCTCAAAAGCCTCACAAATCCCAATTACAAATTCTCTCTCCCAAACCCAATTGGAACCACGCTTGAGAGTGAATCTCCACAAATATTTATACTAATGCAGTCCTTCCTAAAACTAATTCATCCCCAAAAGAATTCCTTGCTAAAAATATTCCAAAGGAGCGAGGAAACTACAAAAACAAAGTTTTAAGATGTCCAAAAGTAGTCCAAGCAATCAAAGTTGGCAAAATGTATCAATGTTGGGTGTTGGTTGCTCGAACCGCTGGCCAACCATTGGGCGGGCGACACAAAACAGTGTGTGCTGCTTGACCACCGTCTGAGGGTCAGGCGGCGGTGTGGAGCCAAATACAGGGTGCCGTCAACCACTACCCGAAGATTGGGTGGGTGGCACATATTTAGATCGAGCCAAGCTTCTACAAATCTCCACCATGGCAAGGTCTGCAATTGCTTTTCCAAACAAGAATGCAACCAACCAAATCGGAAAACAAAAAGTGCTCAACCCAAAACAAATCAAAAACAAAGAAGAAAAAACTTTTAACTTGTCTTCAAAACTGCCTTCAAATCAATCTGAGCTTCAAATCAAATCTACAATATGAGCGTGACTTCAACGTTCTCTAGTGAGGTACACCTATCACTGTACCCCTTAGAGGATTCTACCAAGTAAGAGTCATCATGAGGCCACGATAAATCAAGATCTAGTGACCCACAAACTGATGACCAGTAGTAGTAATGTGTGTGTGACATGTTGAACTCTGGGTCAAAGAATCTAGTTCAAGGTATAGTCCATAGGGAAATTGGTAACACTAAGTGATTGTTTAAGTCCGATAGACTTTCACCTATTGCACATTAAAGTGGTCCCCATCTGATAGTGCCACAAGCTTGACGATTAAAGCGGTCCTAATCTTATTACTTGTGTATTCAGGTTGGTCCTCTTGTTGAATCAAAACCTCCATGAATTCGCATCGCCAAACACCAAAGTTGTTCATCCCATCAAACTTTTCCACCTCAAATTTTGCATTCAAAACCAAAGTCTTCACGGCCGATACAGATTTGGAGGTTGACTCGGTTGCTTCGGGTTTGGTGGATGAATCTTCTATCATCTTCCCTTTAATCTTAGTAAACTACTGACAAAGAACCAAATGAACAAATGCCCTAGGTTGAACCTAAAGCTCAGATGCCAACTAGTTGTGCAACCAAAAACAAATAAACAAGAGAGGAAAACAAATCACAAAATTAAAAAGTTAAGTTTTTAAGTGGTTCAGGTTGTCACACGAGCAAAGGTTTCCACTAATTAAATGCCCTCTCTTAACAAGTGTCACAAAACTGTAGTTTCAATCACCCAAACTATCAAGTTCACCAAAGAAAAGAGAATCTTCACCTATTTATAGATAAAGTCCTTCCAAAAGTTAAAACCAACGAAGAAACACTCAAATCAAATATTTAGGAAGTCTAAAACCAAGTCAAATGTGGACTTCTTGCTAAGCAAGTCCCACACCAATGTGGAAACATCCAAAATGAGTCCAAAAGGTCAAAATTGGTAAAAAACGAGTCAAACTAGGTGCTTGTTTCCCAACCACCAATTGAGGGTCAGGCGAGTATTATGCCACCTAACAGATTGAGCCAGACTTCAACGTTCTATCGCGAGGTATACTCCGTCAGTGTACCCTTAGAGGATTCTACCAAGTAAGAGTCATAGTGAGGCCACCATAGCTCCCAAGAGAATCAAGATGTAGTGCATGGCCCTAACCCACGAACTGATGACCAAGGGTTGGTTTGTTCACCCATTAAAGCAGTAACATTAGTACTGTGTGACATGTTGAACTCTGGGTCATGGCATCTAGCTCAAGGTAT
>BRYE01000014.1:12064574-12069574 GCA_030159115.1 Actinidia arguta var. hypoleuca | reverse complement strand
CAAAATTTTATACTTTTTCAATTTTTCTTGAAGAGAGGAGTCCGAAAATATAAAGAAATTTACCTAATTTTAAAAAAAATCACTAAAGATAAAAACAAAATATTTTAGATAGTTTTTTGGGATGAAAATAATTTTATTTCATTTTTAGTGAATTTTTATTGAAATTAGATGAATATTTTTATATTTTCGGACTCCTATCATCAAGAGAAACCGAAAAAGTATAATTTTTTTGATCAAACAGTGAAAAAAAGTTCACTAAAAACAAAGAAAACTCAAAAACCAAAAAACTAAGAACCGAAAAAACTCTTAACCCAAATTGGGCATAAGATAATACATTTGTTTATTGAAATTAACAAATTCACTTTTTAATTTGACACCAATTTGTTACTTTATTACGAGTTCCATTACTTTATATATTTGTGCAGGTCTATAATAAGTATGTGTGGATTATTAGCTATATATATATATATATATATATATTTTAATGAACCCATGCATAAGAGTGCTTCTTGATTCCTCATTTGTTCCAATATGCATCATTGTATATTGACGGAATTAGATGTCAGGGCATCATTGAGGAATTAATTAAAATTTAAGGTGTTAAAATAATATGCTTTTGAGTACAGGTGTCTATGAGATATATGATCAATAGTTTAGGAGAATTTTGAAAGTTTGTTTTTTAAATTTTTTTCTCCAAAACTTTTGTTTAAATGCCAGCTCAGTACCAGATGTACACGTTCCGTCAAAAAATTGATGGTGTTGGACGTCGGGTCCCTAATTAGGGAATCAATTAAAAGTTCATGTGCTTAATTAATATTATTTAAAATCTAGGTATCTATGAGACATTTGGTCAATAATTTTGGAGGATTTTGAAATTTTACCTAATTATTATTACTCCATACAAAGGTTAACTGCTAAACTACAAATTATACAGTAGGTACCATTTTAGATTTACTGTTAAAAACTCCGACCTGACTTTTCTAAAGTTGGGCTTTGGACTGCATCGGTTTTGTCCAAGTATTTTGGATTCTTTTTTGAACTCCTTTTCGTGATTCAAAGCATTCATACCGTCGATCTCATCGAGAACTATGACACTATAAGAAATCAAGTTGATCGAACACTATTTATTATCCATTTAGTGTTGTTTCATACTTAATAAATGAGAGTGACACATTAGATTATATTAATTTATTTTGATATAAATTGATATTGATCGAATATTGATTTGTGTCCAATCAACTTGAATTTTTATAATGTTATAGTTCTCGATAAAATCTACAATGTGAATGCTTTGAATTATCAAAATGGGTCTAAAATACTTGGACTACACCAGTGTAGTCCAAAGCCCAATTTCAGAGAATCCTAGTCCTAAAAACTATTACTAGAGGATGGGCCGCGACAAGGCCCATGACCTAGGCAGTGGTGCGAATGTCTCAAATTTCGTCCCTATAAACTATGAATAGACATTCTTATCCCATCCCCAATTCCTAACAGAGAATAAAATGATCACTTCATCCCCATCCCCTACGGGATTGAATTTTTCTGCTCCATCCCCATTTCCCATTTTTCCCCCTCATCAACTATAAATTATTTAATTTCAAATGTTAAAAAAAAAAAAAAAAAACTAACATAATAAACAATGACTAACTTCCACTTACTAAAAAAAGGTGTATTTCTGACTGCAATCTAAATATACCAACTTATAGACATATAAAACTACTTTCTTTAATTTGTATGTCATAAAATCAAATATTCAAGAATTCTACTTGAAATACTCTCCCACTGAACTTAAAGTTATTAAAATCAATTTCAACAACTAATAAGAAGTTATCATTAATTATTAATCTATTTTTTTACATGGAAATAATCATCAAACTACTAATATTCAAATTTTTTTAATAAACAACAAAAGAAAAATTTACTGATAAAGGAAAAATAATATTTTTAACTCCACTCTAAATATAGTAACTGATATACGCGTAAAACTTGGGTCCAATTTTTGGCTCCACTCTAAATATAGTAATTTATATACACGTAAAACCTGGGTCCAGACATTGATTCATAAAATTTATCTAATCAATTTAGAAATTGATTATTTCTCAGTAGTTATAAATTAAGTGCATTATATGTGGTATTTTTTCAATTTGTAAAAAGTAAATATTTTAGAATTTTCTTTATTTATCACGTGGAGTTTTAATTTGAATTAGAATTGATATATTTATGTCAATTATATCAATTTGCACGAAGTAAATATTTGAGAACTTCTCTTATGTATCATGTGGAGCAAATATTTAAAAAATTCTCTTATTTAGTTGATAAATTCTCATTTTTTTTGAAGAAAAATTGTTGATAATTTCTTATTTGATATATTGTGTATTGGTAATCTTGTCGATAATTTAAAAATTAATTATTTTTTTAATATAAAAATTATATTGATAATTTATCATTTTTTGCTTTGAAAAAGTGTTACAATTAGTTTGTCTATATAAGTTTTATATTGAGGTTGATAGGTACTCAAAATGGAGTTTTTGGACAGTAATTACTTACTATGATTTTTTCATAAAATAGTTATATTGAGAAGGATCATGTTGTAATTTTCTACAAAAAAATCCTAGTTATTTATGTTCTTATATAGTTGAGATTTATTATTAGTAAATAATACCACACACACACACATATATATATAGTAATACAAAATATAATAAACAAAATACATATAACTCTAGCGGGGCGGAGTCAGGGAGGGGTATCAAGGCAAAAATTGAAAATTAAAATTTGTTAAATCCGTGGACCGAATCAACTAATTGGGACTCAAAAACCGACTAAAATTGGTGGTTCGGTTCAGTTTCGTCGGTCAATTTTGGTCTTTGGGGTTTTTTTCACTACCCTAGAGTATACCCGAATTACCTAGTGCCCAATTGAGTTCGAGTTTGGTAGCCAAACCCAAGTATGGATATGGGATAAAAGTGGTTTTTAGGTATGGGTATGGAGGGCCTCCCGACTCATACCTGATCCATTGTCATCCCTACTGAAGTATTTGAAAACTCTAGTCTTTGTCTATGTTTTATCCAAGAATCTAAGAACTACAATATTAAATCAGGATATCATGACTTTGAGCAATATTGTAGGATTCAAGACAAAAAAGTTATAAATCAATCAACCACGAATCACATTAGATTTTTTTTCGTGAAAACCTTGAATGGGAGAAGAATCACATGTCCCCTTCTCTAGACAATAATGTTTAGACAGTTACAAGACTTTTACAATCAAAACCTATCAACTTCATGATCTAATGATTGTGTAGATCTAGCTCGTATCCACGATTTACCATCTCCATGCTTGATCACTGTTCAGATCCCCTTAGAACAAATTTCACGCCTTAAACTCCATTAAAGGGTCTTAATTTCTTCAATTTGATTGAAGAAGATTTCAGCTAAGATCTATTTCTGAACTCTTTAGAAGATGTAGAATACTTCTATCTAAGATAAAATGATAAAAGCTACTTAGATGCCATTTGGGGAAGTGTGCTAGGCCTTTTATAGGTGAACAGAAACCCTATTCTGCTATTCCGATGCTGTAGGATTTCGCATCTCGCTTCTGCGAACTCTGTGACAAATTACAAGCTTTTGACTTTTTCTCTTGACGTCCCACAAGATTCCACGAAGTACCCGCAAGCTTTTTGTGAAATTTATAACTCTCGATAATTTTACTCGAGATCCCTCGAGCTACCTGCAAGCTCTCTGTGACATCCCAACACACTGTATTCACACTTGAGATCTCTCGAAGTCCATCAACGTCCACTTTTATAGTCCTCGATGTTTCATATAAGTCTGTCTTAGCATGAGCTTGTATGAATAAGCTTGAAACATTTTCTGAATGCTTGTGATTAATAATCCACATCCCCGAATTATAATAACTAGACTATGTCACGAAATTTGGCCAACACCATAACCTTTCAATCTCCCCTTTCGGCAATTTCATGATCAAAATCCTATACTACGACACATTACGTGGAAATAAAAAGATCACATAGATGAAATTGCAATCACAAGTTCTTAACATCAGTCCTGCACTAACAACACGAAAACAACCAATCCAATCAAGTGCATAGATATCAAAGATTTAAACATTTAAGATTTTAAGGCATTTGAAGCATAGATTTAACATGTAGATCATTTCCCCCCTTTTGGAATAAATTGACAAAGAAAACACGGGAAATAACGAACATATTAAGAGATAACACAACTGATATAAATGTAGCAATGAACATAATAGAAAAGTAATTGTAATAATTACAAGCTAGAGCATCGCAAAAAGTAATCAATTACAAACCCAAACGCAAAAAGTGCATTGTTCATAAAGACAAACCAAAATCATTTACGTTGAATACTATTAATGAAATCATTGACTGCATTGATAAACTCAGTATGTCGATGAGATAAGGCAAAAAGTGTATCACGGATGGCCTTAATATCATGTTCCTAGAGCTCCACAATGAGATTCACGCGCTCATGAACCTGTCCAATGCGCTTAACCAAATCCGTATGAATCACATTCATGTGCACGAATAGAGCAGTAATGGCATCAGCAATCTTGGAATCAGAAGTAGCAGTTGAGCCAGCAGTAGGTGCCACAGGTAGAGGAGCAATAGAGGTAGATGGAATAGCCGTGGCAGCAGGAGGGGGAACCTCATCCTTTGAAGGATTAAGGTCCAGAGCATGGAACCGAAGCTGAGACAGAGGAGGAGCAACTCCGAGGTCCGCATTACTCTAACGAAGAGTAACCCCTTGATATTGGTTTGCTTGCCGGAAGACGAGTCTCATGAGGCTTAAGAACAATTAGATGCTGTGCTAGAAAATCTGTAACCAGGAGCCCGAACGAAAGATATGCTAAAAAAGAATTGTCTAATGAAGCCTCAAGTATGAGATTGAACATCATACGACTTACGTTGACTAGTAGATCAGAGGCTATGTCATGCATGAATCATGCACATGTCTCAT
>BRYE01000014.1:12042074-12049574 GCA_030159115.1 Actinidia arguta var. hypoleuca | reverse complement strand
CCCTAACATTTAGAAATTTGGAATTTTTGTTTCTAGCATTTAATTTCTTTGAATTGAGCTTCAATATGTTTCAATTGGGACTTAAGGGAGTCCTCTAAATTCAACATTGGGCTTACTAAAAACATCTAGGGCATAACCTAATTTCTTCAACTTATACATATACATAAAAATAGGTTTTTCTCACCTCCTCAAGCTTGGTAGAGCTTTCAATGGCTTCCTTAGGCTTGGATTTGGGACTCTCTATCCAAGTTTCTTCTTCTCTTCCTTTCTTCTTCTTCCTTTCTTTCTTCTTCTCTCTCTCTCTCTCTTTCTCCCCGAATTTTTGTGTGTGTGTGTGTGTTTGGCTTGGTGTTTTGAAAGAAACACATGGGATTCACTCCCATGTGCCCACCTCCACCCTTTTCTTGTTACAACCTTCCTCCTAATTGGTCATTTCCTCTATTTTGGTCACTTTTGACCACTTTGACCATAAAATACTTACAATTAGGTCCTAATAGGATTAAATCTTTACATTAAGACATGAATAAAGGAAATTTATGGGTTCGGGGTATTACAATAAAAAATGAATAACTAAATATGAAAGACATTCTAAAATATGTACGCTGATGTGAATGATTAAAATTAAAAAACTATAAACTAATGATTAAAAACTTATAATCAAACAAGAATAATTGAATAAAATCGTAAATTGAATTGATTAAACGTGAATTAAATGTAATTGATTACAAGAATTATTGAAAACTATGAAAAACTAAGTTAGGAGGCTGTAAAAATCCTAAAAGTAATGTGTCTCGATCATAAAATATAAAGAAGTATATATAGAGTTTGCAATTCGAGTCCTAATAGAATTAAACTTCTTGAACCAGTTTTTTTCTTAGCGTTCGAACGCTAATTCGTTTTCATTTTTCAATAATTCTCCTGATTTTTCTTAGCGTTCGAATGCCAAAAATAATTTCTCCTGATTTTCTTCATAGCGTTCGAATGCTACAAATGCCTTGTAATCCATCGTTCGAACGCCCCAGCCTATGGTAAATTTTCTTCAACTTTTTAGCACTTTGTGCGTTAGAATGGTGATATTAGTGTTCAAACCTTAAGGCTAATTTCAAATTTGTAACCCTCTATGCTTTGGAACGTTGTACAAAGGCGTTTGAACAATAAACAGGCATTTTTTTTTCAGCGTTCGAACTCAGATTCCTTTGCAATTATGGCAATCGAACGTCAGGCACAAATTGCCTTGGCTTCTTCCTAGCGTTTGAACGCTAGTTTCTTCGTGCATTGGGTGTTTGAATGCTCAGTGTAACTTCCAAATTTTTCCTCCTAGCGTTCGAACGCTGTTTTTTTCATGCAATTGGCATTCGAACGCTCAGTGTAACTTGAGCCTTTTTTGACTGTTTCTTCTCTTCTTTTTAATCCATTTTGAAGCTCTTAGAGTCCATATCTTGCAATGCCCGTTAGATGTGAACTTGTATAACTTTGTGAGATCTTTCCAACAGTGCATCTTCTATTCCATTCCAAGCTTCGGGTGAAAATTTCCACAATCTCTAACTACGGTCCTCGATAACTGTGCCCATACTCCGAATCCCTTTTACAGCTCAAAATCTTTCTTTTTATCAAAATTTACCTATAATGAATTCAGACACGACTTTAAGTACAAAACACGATAAAAAATATATAATTAAACTAATGTTGGGCCAATTTAGGTCGGTTTAACGACACTTGGACTACAATTATGCAGTTCAATCACACACCCTAACTAACTTTTGCTAGTCCCTAGCAAAACTAAGAAAAACAAAAACATAATCTCTTCTTTCGAAAGAGTCCCAAATGCATTTAGCGTATGCATTAAGCCTTTAAACCCTTAGGTTACCTCTAGTGGACGAGTGGTGTCTCGTGAAGGCTTCTAACGATGATACCCACAAACATAACATCAAGCAATGTATCAAAAATAGTTTAATAATAGTTTCTCAACATAATACCATGCAAGCATTTCAAATCAACAAAGTTATGCTATGCAATCTACTAAACCGTCTAGTGCAATGTATATAAGAGATTCAAGTATAATAGTGGTGTCGTATTTCTCAAAGATCAACCATTATGAATTCCATAACAACAACCGACAACCTTAATTCAAAGCTCACAAGTCATATTCTCTCAATAATAGAACACAGGTTATTCTCAAAGGATTGTGCATAATAGGAGTAAGTGTAAAAGTAATGCAAAGAGAGCAATCATAATTTCAAAAATCACAAAAAGTGTAAAATGTATCGACTTGACATAGATCAAAATGATAAAAATAGTATTTAAGCATTAGTCTCAACATTCAAAATATATCACAAATATCCAAGCAAGTCTCAAAATATAAATAGATCCCAAACAAAATAAGAGTTTTAGACTATGAACATGGTAAAATAAAAACTAAGTATAAACTCTAAACTTCTACTCATCGTCCTCATCATCGTCGTTATTTTTCGATTGAATCTGAATGAGTATACCCTTTATTTCTTGGAGCGTGGTCATATGGCGTCCAGACTGCTCCTCCAATGTAGCCATACGGATATCAAACTTCGTTCTAAGGCTCGTGATTGCCTCCTTTAACTAGCCATGCCAATCGATGGTTTCTCCGATGCAATTGCCTCCACTCTCCTCTTCTTCCTCTGCCCCTCAGATCAAATCAACAAATTTCTATCAATGGGCTTCTTCGGCTCAATCCTAATAAGATCCACGGGAATATGAACACCATCCCTCTTGAATAACTCAGTAAGAAACCCCATGAATGACATAGATACCCTCGAATTTGATGAATTATATGCAACACATAAAGACATAAATATCATACGAGGCAAATTGATAGATTTTCCCATGCCAATCGTCAAAAGTAAATTTGACATCGTAACACTCATGGCAATCGTACATTTTAGAGGCAGAAGAAAATGACTTGAAAAGAAAAATAAGATCAAGTACCTATCCTTGAGGCTCGTCTTACTACATTGCACCTCACCATCCCATTCATTCCCCTCCAAGAGTAACTCATGGGAAACAGTCGACAAATCCGACATCCCAACATCCGAAAACTAACACCCAGGGTTCTCAATCTCAGTAAAAGTATCGGGGCTCACTCTCAACTTCTTATCTCTGACCCAACTTATTAACTTCTCCTTACCCTTTTTAGTCACCAACTTATGCTTGATATTTGCCATAAATTCTTGACAAAGGGTAAGGATCGACTCCACCTTAAAAATAGTCAAACTGATCCAGCAGTAGACATCAACTTCTAGCAGCTATGTACTTTGCCTCAGCAGTAGACAAGGAAATGGAATTCTATTTTTTACTATGCCAAGCAACAAGATTATTGCCTACGTAAAAACACCTGTCAGGGGTGCTCTTACGATCATCAACAAACCCTGCCCAATTTGCATCAGTATAGCCTAAAATATCCACATTCATGGATAAGGTAAACTAAATACCATATCCAAGAGTGCCATTAACATATTTAATAATTCTTTTGACAAGCAAACGAGTGTGACTCTTTGGGACATGCCTAAAAATGAGCACAAATACCAACACTAAATGCAATGTCAGGTCTACTAGCAGTTTAGTAAAGCAAACTCTCAATCATGTTTCTATATAAGGTTTGATCAACATCCTTTTCTGAAGTATCCTTACTGAGTTTAAAACTAGTACTCATAAGAGTTCTAGCATGCTTAGAATTTTCCAAGCTAAATTTTTTCACTAGGTCTCTAGTATATTTAGATTGAGAGATAAAGATTCATTTTTTCATTTGTTTGACTTGTAAATCTAGGAAGTAATTCAACTCACCAATCTTGCTCATTTCAAATTGACTTTTCATATGTTCAAAAAAATTTTGAGCAAGTTTTTCTGAGGTAGAACCAAGCAAAATATCAACATAGATTTCAGCAATTAGAATATGTTTAGATTCTTTCTTAATGAACAACATTTTATCAGCAACCCCATGATAAAAGCCAAACTCTAACAGAAAAGTAGTCTGTTGGCCCAATAGGCAACCCAAGAGCCGTGAATTGGGTTTTTCAATGTTAATTTGTGATTTATAATTAATTACGTAATTATATTGACAATTTACGTAAATGCTATAATCAGTTTAATATAAGAAATACAATAATAAAGCAAAGATAATAAGAGGAGAGAGCACACCAAGATTTACCGAGGTTCGATCACAATCCGTGATCTACGTCCTCCCAAGACCTCCGCAAGATCTTCTTCCACTATTGGTAATCCGCAACTACAATGTGGGGGTTGGTTATTCAAGTGCCCAACTCACTTTACACCAAGTGGTTTTGTCCAAGCTCCACTTAAACTTTCTAGTGTTTTACTTACAAGAGGAAACACTTAAACTCTTAAGTGTTTGACTTTCTACAAGAGAAACACTCAAAAACTCTCACCAAGTGTTTTTGTCCAAGTCACACTCAAAACTTATAAGGATGGAAATATGAGGGTGTTTTAAGATGAACAATAACTCTCTCAATAGAGTAGATATGAATGGAATCTCACAATCAATACTAACACAAGGAGACAAAGAGGATGTTCAAGGATTCTTGACTTTGAAGCTTGTTGGATGATCAATCAATTTGCTTAGGATCATTCTCTTGTGTAGTAAATGCCCTTAGAGACTTGTATGTAATAGCTTGAATGAATAGTGTATCGTTGGTGGTAGTTGGGAAGCTTTTAATGCTGTACCAGACAACTCTGCGTTCGAAAATCTTCCTGTTGGGTGTCGACACTTCCCATGTGTCGACACATTATTTAATGGTGTCAACACTTCAAGCCTTCAGTTCTTAGCTTAAAACTGTCTCTAGGAGCTAATCTAGGTGTCGACACTTCTTCTTTAGAAAATCTTTCTTTGGCTACTGACTTCTGGTGCTGATATTGGTGTCAACACTACCTGTTTCTAGATACTTCAATTTACCCACTGTTATTTGGTGCTGATGTTGGTGTCGACACTTCTTTTCTCCAGAGTTCTGATTTCAGCTACTGATATTTGGTGCTGATATTGGTGTCAACACTTTCCTTCTTCAGAGTTCTGACTTTAGCTACTGATATTTGGTGCTGATGTTGGTGTCGACACTTTCCTTCTTTAGAGTTCTGATTTCAGCTACTGATATTTGGTGCTGATGCTAGTGTCGACACTTGTTCCCTTGAAAACTTCTGAAGTTGAACACTGACATTTGGTTTCGATACTGGTGTCGACACTTCTTCTTTAAAATTCTTCTGAATATGGCCACTGACATTTGGTGTCGATACTTGGTGTCGACACTTTTTCCTTCAGAGTTCTGGTTTTTGGTTACTGACAATTGGTGTTGACACATCTTTTCAAAATGCCTTCCATCATCTTTTGGTAATTTAATCGTTGAGTCGACTTTCTTCTTTCACGATATTTTTCCCATGGATTTATACGGTCTTTACTCACTTTGATCCATTTAAGGTTCATGTGTTATTTGAGACTTTCAACTATTTTATCATTGTAGCTTCTGGGCTCAAAGGTGTCGACACCACCGAACAAGGTGTTTTGTGGAACTTCCTTTGATCAATTGAGTTATGGGACGCAATGCTTAGGTGCTGCACACTTAGTAAACATATTAAACACTAATAAACTATTTTGTTATCATTGAAATCGAGGTTTGATTCAACAATCTCTCCCTTTTTGATGATGACAAAACTTAACTCAATATGAATACAAAATTTAACTCAATATGGATTATAAATATGCCATCACGTTATTGCAATCTACCACGTATTGCTCCCCCTTTCTTTTGTAATACCATTCTCTCCTTTTTTGTCAATTCATCAAAAAAGGGCGGCCTACCACAACCTTCAAGATGGGCAAATTATAACTAAGTGGCGCTAATAGATAATATTCAACATGCATATACACTAAGATATCCAAAACACAATAGCATTTGTTGAATTGACAATTTCATACAGTGAATCCACAATGGCAGTCATAACACAAACCATAATATCAGAATTCAAAACTTAACCCAACATAAGTCATGCATATTATATTACAAAACACACTTCATACATCTCATAGTCCAAAACACATTGTCCAAAGAAAAATTCACATTTTATGGAGAAGGGGAGGTAGATGATGCATTGTGAATGGGTGTGGATGGTGACGGAGAGGGTGAATGTGACAATTCAAGAGCCGTTTTCGCGGTGTTCTTGAACTTCGACCTTAGTTCCCAGTTGCGTGTACTATATCGACGACTTGCAGTGCGAGATATGAGAGGAGTGGCATCCGAGTCAGTTTTTGAAGAGTCGCCAAGGTCGGCATTGCTGTCAATTCCCTTTTCTTCCTTATCCTTCTCTGCCTACTTTTCTTCTATCTCCTTTTCTTTACTTTCTTCCCCTTCTTCTTCCTTGTTTTCTTCCTCCTCAGTGCTTTCACTGTCATCCAAGGGGGTCTTCCCTTTCCTCACTATGTTTGATAGATTTCTTATTTTCTTTTCGACGATCACTAGTCGAAAAGCCATGTTATCTATCTTTGTGTGCAACAATTTTATCGACTCAGACATTTTGCTCATGAAGCTACGCATTTCAACTTTAAAACTTTCTTTCTCAACATCTTCACTTTCCATTTTCTCATTTCCCTTTGAGCTACCCCCTTTTTCGATTTTCTTTGTTTGTTTAGGAGTCCATTTATTTCCTATTAATTCATATCCCAGTCTCTTCAATGTCTTCTCGTTGTATTCGTCGCTTACGGCTTTTGGTATTCTCACCGTTTCGTCATCCAATTCTACTTGGAAGTATTTGAAAACTTTCGTTAAAAACATTCCGTAGGGCAAGCTAACTTTCTTGATGTGGCTTTAAATATTTGATCCAATATGAATAGAGCCAAATCAATTTTTGAATTGGTTACATAAGCCCATAGAAAGAATAGCTCCATGTTGGACACGTACTCGAATTTTCCAATTTTGGGGATCAAAATTGTGCAAATGAAGTGGTGTACTAATCTTAACTCCAGAGGTAGCGTGTTTGCTTTGGGTTGTGCAACTAAGCTTATATTGTCACCATAGACAACTTGCATTTGATGTTTTCTTTGTATACTATGTCTTTCTATTTCATTTCCAGACATAATTCCCAGTATTTTTTAAATTGTTAATCGATCTAGCGTTATAGATATACCCTTCACATAACCTTTTATATCATCGCTATGGAGTCCCCTTAACGCATTTGCATAGAAATAAGCAACTAATTTCAGATACACTTCATCCCTAGTTAGTGTCATGGACATCCATTCTAGATCGTCCATTTTCGAACTAAAAGCGAAGTTGTGTGCATCAAAGAAGTCGTAGTCTATCTAGCGACCATTTATCACTTTTCTAAGCAAAAAATCTAGATTATACCTTTCCAGGTCTCTATCTTCTAAGAAGTAGAGAGGATCACGTTCTTGCGATGCCGAAGCCGACGACTCTCCCTTTTGCTTCTTTCCTTTATCCTTACTGGTATCCCCTACAGCCTTCC
>BRYE01000014.1:12027074-12032074 GCA_030159115.1 Actinidia arguta var. hypoleuca | reverse complement strand
ATTTGGTCTATGATTTGTTGATGGTTTCCTTTAAGATCAAAACCTTGAATTATACAAATCTTTGATTATTTATGAAAAAGATCACTTGGTACAAATAATGCTTATATCACTTGCATTCTTAGTATTTGAAACATCATACAAATCCATTTTCACTTCAATAGACATATCTATAGTTATATTATTCAAACTTAACTGCAAAAATCTTCCAACCAAGGTCAACCTGCCTTGATTCTTGGTTGAGTACAAAATGAGAGAAAAAATTAGAACATCTAAGCAAGGAAAAAGAACTAGGTACTTGGACCATGCCATTTTAGTATATTCGATATAAACGTGATACAAATTGATCTTCTAAACCCTATCAACAAACAATTTTACACATTCTTTCCCCATGATTAAAATCGCGTCCCTTAAAAAACTAATTTATAATTTTCAAGAAAAGGAAAGAGAATATTTCTATGCATGTTGGGAGAGGTACAAAGACTTGCTAAATGCCATTCCATATCACGGTTACGACACTGGTCAAATTTTAAGTTTTTTCTATGAAGGAATTTCAGCACAAACCTGACAATTCATAAACATGATGTGCAATGGACAATTTATGCGCAAGAGCCCTGAAGAAGCATTATGTTTTTTTGATAAATTGGCGGTGAACAACCAATCATGGGATTTTTCATACTCCGTCGATAACTCTAGACACTCTGTAGGGCTAAATAACTCAGGACATGGGAAATATACACTTAAGGAGCAAGACGATTTACAAGCCAAGTACACTCAATTGGTAAGGAAATTAGAAGCTTCAGAGATGAAAAATGTTCATAAGGTTAGCACCTCATCCAGTACTGAGGAAATTTGCATCATCTGTGAAAGGCAAGGGCATTCTACTAGAGGATGCCCAATGTTACTTGCTTTCAAAGAGGTACTACAAGGTGGAGACCAAGTTTTGGTCAACGCCATGAATCAGCCTAACAAGTTGTCAAATTCTGTTTACTCCAATACATACATTCCTTGGTGGCGAAACCACCCAAATTTTTCATGGAAAACCACATAGACTTCCAATTTTGGCCAAGGTGACCAATTGTCAAACCAACCAAATGTTTCATGTAGAAACACAAAAAATGCCAATTTTGGCCAAGGTGGCCAACCATCGAATCAACCACATTACTCCAATCCAGTGGGGCACAACCCCTATGGACAGTAGAATAATCCACTAGTTTATTCTCTATAGGCACATCAACCACCAACCCCAAATGTCTACCAACCGCCTCAAAAGCAAAGTTTAGAGAACACACTACAGGCTTTCATTCTGAGCCAGCAAGCATCGTGGACTCAAAATTAGCAGTTCATTGGGGATATATGCACTCAGCTTTCTAAGTTGATTGCAGCTATTGGGAGTTTATAATAGAAGAAAGGGAAATTCCCAACACATCCCCAATTAACCTCCAAGGTCAACATAGCATAGCCACGCCCGAAACACACTTAGAAGATCTTAAGGCAATCACTGCACTAAGGAGCGGTAAGGAGATTGACAAAACCATTCATCCAAAATCGAGTCAGCCTAGGGTTGCAGATCCAAAGAGTGTTGAACAATTAGAACCCTTGAGTAGTAAACAAAAGGGTGTGAAGAGTCAAGGAGAGGAGAGAGAGAAAGTGTCATGTCCAATTCCTGCACCTTTTCCTCAACGACTTTGGGCTCAAAAGAAGGGAACCAATAATGCTAAAATTTACAAGTTCTTTGAGCAAGTAAAAATTAATATTTCCCTCTTAGACGCCATTAAATAAATCCCTCCTTATGCCAAATATTTAAAGGATCTGTGCACTGTGAAGCGCAAAATGCAAGTTTAGAAAAAAATGTTTTTAATGGAGCAAGCTAGTTCCATTATTCAGACCAAGATTGCCCCGAAATATAAGGATCCAGGGTATCCAACCATTGCCATAGTGATAGGGGCCACTCACATTGAGCATGCTTTGCTTGATCTGGGTGCGATTGTAAATCTATTATCATTCTTAGTATACCAACAATTGGGGTTGGGAAAGTTGAAACTAACAAATGTGACTCTCCAACTAACCTATAGAAGTACCCGAGTGCCAAGAGGAATGGTAGAAGATGTCTTGGTACAAGTAGACAATTCTATTTCCCAACAGACTTTATTGTCTTGGATACTCATCCTGTAGCCAATCCTAATACTCAAATTCCAGTGATTCTTGATCGCCCATTCCTTATGACATCTGATGCATTTATTCAATGTAGGAATGAGGTGATGAGATTGGCCTTTGGAAACATGACTTGCAAGCTAAATATTTTCAATATGGCAAAGCAAGTAGGGGATGAAGAAGAAGTGCATGAGGTGAGTTTCATTGACTCAATTGTCCATGGACATATGAACACCTTACTTTCATCTGACCCTCTAAAGTCATGCCTAGCTGCTCCATCCTCATTGGAGTATAATTTGAGTCCAAAGGTTGAGTATTTGTATTCATTGTTTGACGTGGTTGATATGTGTGAGGTGAATGGGTGGGCACCAAGATTTGAGGAGTTTCCGCCTATTGAGGAGAAAATTTTACCCTCAAATGTCCAAATTCCAAAGCTAGAATTGAAACCCCTTTCTTCCACTCTCAAGTATACCTTTCTAGGAAAGAATGAGACTCTTTTGGTGGTGATTTCCTTGAGCTTAGAGGAATCTCAAGAAACCAAACTTTTGGAATTATTAGGAGCTCACTAAAATGCCATCGGATGGACTATTGTAGACATAAAGGGTATAAACCCTTTAATTTACACACACCATATTTATCTTGAGGACGATGTGAAACCATCCTGTCAACCACAACGTCGATTGAATCCACACATGAAAGACGGGGTTCGGAACGAGGTGTTGAAGCTACTCAATGTCGGGAACATTTACCCCATCACAGATAGCAAGTGGGTGAGTCCCACTCAAATTGTGCCTAAAAAGTCCAATGTGACAGTAGTCTAGAATGAGAAGTATGAGTTGATCCCAACTCGCATTACAATGGGTTTGAGAGTTTGCATCGATTATCGAAAACTCAACTTATCTACAAGAAAAGATCATTTCCCACTCCTCTTCATTGATCAAATTTTAGAGAGGGTTACCAGTCACTCATTTTATTGTTTCCTCAATGGGTACTCGGGATACAATCAAATTGAGATCGCTCTTGAGGACCAAGAGAAGACAACATTCACATGCCTTTTTGGCACTTTCGCTTATCAGCGGATGCCCTTTGGGTTGTGCAATGCCCCGGGCACGTTCCGAAGGAGCATGATGAGGATTTTCAACAATCTCGTGGAGAAGGTGGTAGAAGTGTTTATGGATGACTTCTCCGTTTTTGGAGACTCATTCGAGTCTTGCCTCCCAAACTTAAAGTTAGTATTGGAGAGGTGTGAGGAGAAGAGCCTTGTGCTAAATTGGGAGAAGTGCCATTTTATGTCACTCATGGAATAGTGTTGGGACACATTGTGTCGTCCAAGGGAATATAGGTAAACAAATCAAAGATCAAGTTAATCTCCAACCTACCTACCCCCAAATGTGTGAAAGACGTACGCTCGTTCCTTGGTCATGCAGAATTTTGTCGCCGATTCATAAAGGACTTTAGTTCCATATCTCGTCCTTTATGTTCCGTTATAGCTAAGGACGCTCCTTTTGAGTGGACACGGGCTTGTGAGGCCAGTTTTTCAAAGCTCAAAATCATGCTAACCTCACCCCTTATCATGCTACCGTCCAATTGTAGCCTGCCTTTCAAGCTCATATGCGATGTGCGTAATTATGCAATAGGGGCGATCTTAGGACAAAGGAAAGAAAAGAAATCTAGTGTCATCTATTATGTTAACCGAACTCTGAATGATGCTCAATTGAATTACACCACCACGGAAAAAGAGT
Organism: Actinidia arguta var. hypoleuca; assembly: GCA_030159115.1. Lineage (NCBI taxonomy): Eukaryota > Viridiplantae > Streptophyta > Magnoliopsida > Ericales > Actinidiaceae > Actinidia > Actinidia arguta. The sequence goes on along the minus strand of BRYE01000014.1, from coordinate 12,028,181 downwards.
TGCTAGAAGTAGTTTTTTCCCTAGACAAATTTTGGTCTTACCTCATTGGATCACCTATTGTAGTCTTTACCGATCATGCAACTTTAAAGTATTTAATGACCAAACAAGATGCAAAGCCGCATCTCATACGGTGGATCCTCCTACTCCAAAAATTTGATATCACTATCAAAGATAAGAAAGGAATAAAGAATGTTGTAGCAGACCACTTGTCCTGATTGGTGATTGAAGATCTTTCGACCAAAGTGCCTATTGTTGATACTTTTCCTGATGAGCAACGTTTTGCACTTTCAACTGGCCCTTGGTATGCGAATATTGCAAATTACCTTGCCACGGGCCAAGTTCCAGAACATTGGAGTCCTCAAGACAAGACAAAATTTTTAATGGAGGTGAAGAAAATTTTCTTCGACGACCCTTATCTCTTCAACTATTGCCCGAACCAAATTATGAGAAGATGTGTACCAGACTCAGAGATGAGTGGTATACTTTCTTTTAATCATTCAGAGGCATGAAGAGGCCATTTCTCTACAAAGAAAACCGCTGCAAGAATCTTGTAATGCGGATTCTATTGACTTTCACTTTTCAAGGACTCATTCGAGTTCTGTAAGAGATGTGAGAGATGCCAACAGTTAGGGAGTTTATCCCATCGAAACATGATGCCATTCTCCCTCATTCTTGTTATCGAAATATTTGACTGTTAGGGAATTGACTTCATGGGTCCTTTCCCCCTTTCTAATGGCTATCTCTATATTCTTCTGGCAATGGACTATGTAGTTTGGGATGCCTCGGGCAGTAATTAGTGACCAAGGCACACATTTTTGCAATAGACCACTTGAGGCCTTAATGAAGAAATATGCTATCATGCATAAAGTGTCCACCGCTTACCACCCCCAAACTAATGGGCCAGCCGAGCAACCCAATAGGGAGATTAAGCACATTCTTAAAAAGATTGGTCTTCCCGATTGACCGATGCCTTATAGGCTTATCACATGGCCTACAAGATCATCTTAGGCATGTCCCCTTATCGGCTTATTTACGACAAGGCTTGCCATTTGTCAGTTGAGGTGAAGCACCGAGCCTATTGGGCGATCAAAAGTTTGAATTTTCGCT
>BRYE01000014.1:11949574-11952074 GCA_030159115.1 Actinidia arguta var. hypoleuca | reverse complement strand
CAATCGCTAGGTATAGTAACACGGTATTAATTGACTTAAAGTAATACTACTCTCCGTTTACCTTGGACACTTTTGTTCTAAATCAAAACCCTTAAACGTAGGCCTAAGTCCTCTATTAAGTAGTTGAAGGGCTTAACATACTATGGTTATGATTATGGAGTTTTAAAATAAAAGGGTCCATAACTGTCTGAAATTAGTCTTGGCGTTCAAACTCTGGTTTTGGCGTTTGAACGCTCAGGCTAAATATTGGGTTTTCACTCTCTGTCCGTTCGAACGCTGCACAGAGGCGTTCGAACGGTTAGGCAAAATGTCTAGTTTTTGGCTTTCTGTCCGTTCGAACACTGCACAGAGGCGTTCGAACTCTAAGGCTAAATACTTAAGCTTCCCTTCTCTGTGCGTTCGAACTCTTGGCTTAGCGTTCGAACTCTAAGGCTAAAGTGACTACCGTCCGAACGTTAAAAGTGTTCTAAAAGTGTTCTAAAAGTGGCGTTTGAACGTTAAGGTCAAAAGTCTAGACCGTTCGAATCCTGTTCATGGGCGTTCGAACCCTGGCTGCGTGGAGTCGCAGGAATAGTAACTGGTTTTTAAAAATTTGCCAAAACTTAATCTATATCTAATCCAATCTTTTTAATACTTTGGGACTACTATAAGTGACCTACTAGTGCTATAATATCTCAAAATTAAGCCTTCATTTTAGCCCTAACATGGTAGATCTAGTTTTGAAATCAAAACTAAAAACCCTAACATACATATACATAGAAAAATAGATTTTTCTCACCTCCTCAAGCTTGGTAGAGCTTTCAATGACTTCCTTAGGCTTGGATTTTGGACTTTCTCCAAGATTCTCCTTCTCTTCCTTCCTTCTTCTTCCTTTCTTTCTTCTCTCTCTCTCTCTCTCTCTCTCTCTCTCTCTCTCTCTTCTCTTTCTCTTTTCTCTTTCTTCTCTCTCCGAATGTGTGTGTATGTGGTTATATTTGCTGAGACACATGGGAAATAATCCCATGTGGCTCACCTATTTTTAATCTGGTGTTCCCTTGTTATTTTTCATTTTATACTGTTGGCGTTCGAACGCCCTTATTAGCGTTCGAACGCTAAGAACAAAGCGTGAGTCGGAGATACTGAGAGCATAAAATTTGCCTCAGGAGGTAGAGTTCGAACGCTCTCTTTAACGTTCGAACTGTAAGAAGGATTCTGGGTTTAGCGTTCGAACGCCTATCCTAGCGTTCAAACCCTAAGAACAAAACGTGAGTCGGAGATACTGAGAGCATAAAATCTGCCACAGGCGGTAAAGTTCGAACGCTCTCTTTAACGTTCGAACTGTAAGAAGGATTTTGGGTTCAGTGTTCGAATGCTTATCCTAGCATTCGAACCCTAAGAACAAAACTGGGTAGAAATAAAATTTTCGTTTCAAGGATTCTTAACTTAGATTTGAGTCTTCTAATTTCATACTTAACCTCCTTAATTGATGTACGGATCATGATTTATGTATTCAATGAATTTAACGAATTCGGGGTGTTACAGCGACTGAAAGTAGATGATCTTAGTCAGTTTTTTTTATCTTATGTTCTGTACAGTAATGGAATGTTTGTTCTTTTGAACTTGTATAGTTTTGAAGACAGTTGTGCTGAAATTGTGACAAGAACCGTAGTTTGTAAATATTTACATTTAGGATGAATGTATTTATACACTTTATATATATTACATTTCAACTCTAGTTATGTTATCATGCTTCTAAATATTTTATTGTATTCAAGTATTATCTTGAATGGTAGAAAAATTCCTAAATTAGTTGAGTAGTAGACCTTAGTGATTGAACCTTATTGGCCGGTCATAATGGTACCTGTGTTAAAGGTGAACCGACATGTATAAATGGGTTGGGTCATAATGTAAATAGTCATTTAAAACTAATATTTTGTTTGAAGAAATACTAATTCTACTACTCTTACAAACACCACAGAAACTCTTGCTTTCAAGCTCAGGTGGAATATAACCTCATCATCACTTCACTTTTTGGTTTTCTGAAATCTTTGTAATGTATTACAAATGTGATTAGTTACATCAGAATCTACACACTAGGAATTTAAAGTACCTGCAACAAAGCTTACTTAAATAATAAGTGATTTGGTTATACCTAAGTTCTTTTTCTAAGCCAAGTAGTTTGGACAACTCCCCTTCCAATGACCCGCACCCATACAGTGGAAACACTTTCCTTTGAATTTTTGATCCTTCGCATTTTTCCCTTTGTCATTGCCTTCATTTGGATTTAGAATTATATGTTAGGATTACTTGGAATTTTCTTCTTTTTTTGCTTGCCTTTTTACTTTGACAATGACTTCGAAAATGAGATTTTTGCCAAATTATTGACATTAGGATGACCCATAATAATACTCTATGTTGTCTATAAAGCGTTTAAAAGCTCAAAAAGTATAAAATCAATTTTGTTCATACTACAATTGAGCTTAAACTGATTAAAAGAATCAGACACTGACTCAAGAATAAT
>BRYE01000014.1:11922074-11934574 GCA_030159115.1 Actinidia arguta var. hypoleuca | reverse complement strand
AACTTTCAAAGTTTCCTTTTTGGTGAAACATCCTATAAAGGGTGTAATAATCATTTTTGTCCATTCTGAAAAGGTGTAGATAAAAGTATACAAAAGCCATTTTTATATTCAGATAAAATTCAAAAGAAAGTGCTGAAAGCTTACACAAAGGAAGGAAAATATATTTTCAAAGAATAGTTTCGAAGCAAGATAAAGCAAGCCTTAAAAGTAGGAGCAGATAGAGTTCAAATCAAAGAGAAATAGAGAGCCAAAACAAACACCAATAAGTCCTTTAATATAAACAAATTAAAGTTAAAACATAAAATATGTATATATTTGTTCTACCTTGCTAACAAAAAAAGAATAAATTTATTTGGATTTGTGTAAAAAAAGTTATACCTGAAACACTAAGATCGACTTCAGAGAATCTTCAAAGACAACTTGAAACCAAGCACTCAAACATGAAAAAAAATTAAGAAAATATTATAAATAAAGATTAACCTCATTTTGTTATCATTAAAACACATATTTTGTTAACATTAAAACAAGAATCATCAAAGAATTTGAACAAACACTTTGATTAAACCTCGGATTAACAAACGAGGATGCATTGCAATGAGTAAGCCTAAGTGGGATATTTAGAAGCCCAATAAATATGCAAATATGGTTGCCTTTTCTTTACCAGTTATTGATGACAGTATCCTATACAAAGAAGCAATCCGTGTTCTAGAAAGTGGTAAATGGAAGAAAGCTATGGGTGTGGAGATGAATTCCCTTCATAAGAATCAGACGTGGAAGTTGGTACCACTCCTGAAAGGTAAGAAGGAAATAGGTTGTAAGTGGGTTTATACCAACAAGGAGGGGCCGACGAGTAAGGATGACATGCTCTTCAAAGCTAGGTTGGTGGCAAATGGCTACTCGCAAACAAAAGGCATCGATTACAAATGAAGTATTTTCTCTAGTTGTTAAGCATGCTTCTATTCGAATTTCGCTAGCTTTGGTAGCGTAGTATGATTTGGAATTGGCTTAATTGGATGCAAAAATGGCATTACTACATGGTGATTTGAATATATATCTATGAGACCGGATCCGGGGACATACATTTTAACACAATTTTAGATACTCCATCTTAACCCTTGAAATCAAGGGCTGAGATTAAACATAATTTTAGACATAGTGACTACCCTATCTCCATCCCTCTGAACTTTCTCTTCTTTTCCGTAACTCTTCACCAAGGTGCACGTAAGGTTCTTCTCCCTTTCTATCTATATACACATATACAAATATCTCGATTATATATATGTATAAGAATATCTCGCCTCAAACAAGTACGAGATTCGAGGGCTCGAGTTGCAGACGAAGTGAGGGTCGAAAAGGCAACTCGAGTTGCAACTGTCTATTTGATGCAATTAACACTATTTTTATCTATACATGAAGAATATGGAGTGGATTTGGTTAAGTTATTAAGGATTAGATTACTGGTTGATATGCAATTACCATTAAATTTCAATTATTTTTGTATTTTGGTTAGGAATTAAAGATTTGATTTGGTGATTTTAGGGCTTTTTTTTACTTGATTTCTATTTTTATTCTGTAAGCGGATACATTAAATATGTAAAAAATGTTTTGATCTGCTTATTGGCGGGTTCTTCTCTTGATTCCTAGATTTGTAGCTTATGATTTGGGTTACCGTCTCAAATTATTGGTTTGTTTGGTGCATTTCTTATAATTTATTTTTTGATATATTTAAAGAGAGAGAGAGAGAGAGAGAGAGAGAGAGAGAGAGAGAAGAGGGAGCAGAACTTTACGTGCACCTTGGTGAAGAATTACGAAGAAGAAAAGAGTTCAAAGGGATAGAGATAGGGCAGTTGTTTAATCCCAGCCCTTGATTTAAAGGGACAGAATGAAGTATCTAAAATTGTGTTTAAATTTGTGTCCTTGGCCCCGGCCCATATATATATATATATATGTCTCATCCTATGGGATACTGGGAAGGAAAGATTTGTTTGTAAATTAAAGAAGACTATCTATGAATTGAAACCATTGCCTAGGCAGTGGTATAAGCGTTTTGATCACTTTATGATTAACCAGAAGTATAGAAGGAGTTAATTTGAGCACTATTTGTATTTTAAGAAGCTTACAGATGGATCCTTTATTTTATTTTTTTATGTGTTGATAATATGTTTGTGGCATGTAAAACCAAGGTGGAGATGAATGGTTGAAGCTCCAATGGAATTCAAAATTTAAGATGAAGTTGTTGACTCCATGTCTTGATTTTGATGATAATAAAATCTTGTGTTAGTGATCTAATAATTCTACTTGGTGTGCAGATCATATTATGCATTAATCTCTCTTAGAAACATGACTTGAAGCTTCATATATTGAAGACATTGAAGATCTTGTGTATTGAGAAGCTTATCAAGCATTGTTGAAGATTGATGAGTATAATAGGTGATCAATGGAGTTTTTTTCTATACATTTTCTTGAAGAGATTAAAGATATTTATAGATGTCTTGTAAGAATGAAGAAGAATAGACATATTCAAAGACATAAAAGCTTTATTGGAAGATTTGAAGATGTCTTGAAAGTATGAGAGAGTTTTTCACAAGACTTGGAAGCTATCTTGAAGAATTTGAGAAAGTCTAAGATCAATGGAGGAAGCTATGTTGATTGAAGAACTCTAAAAAGAATCAAATTATTTGAATTCATCTCGAAGAGATTGAAGTTGTTCTTGAAGATCAACTTGCTTTGAAGAAGTCATTTCAAGCCTTAGAAGCCTTATTTGGAAGATCCTTAAAGAGCTTGAAGATATTAAAACAAAATTGATGAAGTCTTGCAAAGTTGAAGTTTTTATGCAAGAAGTGTTGACACATGACTTAAAAGTGTTGACATATTTAAATAGTGAATAATCTGGAATTGAAGGTGTTGACACATCAGGTTGAAGAGTTGACACATTCTGGGAAAAGGTGTCGACACATGGGAATGAAGCGTCGATACATGAGGACAGTGAGCAAACCTAAAAAAAGTGTCGACACATGACGTTGAATTGTCAATACAAAATCTCAGTATCCAAAGAGTTGATTCCATAACTAAAAGTGTCAACACATGGATTTTAATTCTCGACACATATGAATAGAGGACAAATATGATGATCAAGAGTCGACACATGGAGACAGTGAACTACAACTAAAGAATGAAGGCATGAAGTGTCGGCACATGAAACCACTACTTCAAGGAAATTTGCAATAAACTTGAGCCAATTTCAAAAGAGAATATCTCAGGCTATAGAGATCTAAATACATAAATATTTGAGTATATTTTTAATATTTGGAAGTTATATTCCCAATAAGACTAATCTCATGACCAAACTCCAATAATTTAAGAAGTTATGACAAAAAGAGTGAGGCAATGTCAAAGCAGATTTTCTGGAATTATGCGGTCAACTTTAGATGCGATTATCTCAATCTTCACAAGTCCAAATGAAGAAAATTTTGATCCTAAATTATATCCCCGGAAGTCTAGTTTCCAACGTAACAAACGGTGTTAAAAAATTTCAAGTAATGAAGAATTTATGGCCAATTTACTAAAGATAGAACCCAGAATCAAATCTGCTATAGAAAGTGTCGACACTTTAAGTCAGTATCCAAACAAATAAAAAAGTGTCGAAAACAAAGAAAACAATGTCGACACATGAAAAAGTGTTGACACCTGGGCACAACGGCTATATTTTTTGAATGTTGTAAAGGTCCGAATCTTGTATTAAATGACCTTCAACCACCTCCAACGGCTAAAACTACTTCAAGGCCTTTAAATACAAGTATCCAACAATATTTAGGAATTGAAGAACTAGATTATAACATAGATTGATCATCAAATTGCTTCAAATTGCTTATTTTTTAAAAATTCCTCTCGTTCCTTAAGGTTGAGCTATTCCACTCATATCTACTCTTCATAGTGAGTTCATTTTCTACTTGTATCATCTTCATACACTTATATCCTTGTAAGTTTGAGTGTAGCTTAAACAAAAATACTTGGTGAGAGTTTTGAGTGTTTCTCTTATAAAAGCCAAATATTTGTGAGAGTTTGAGTGTTCCTCTTGCAAAAGCCAAACACTTGTGAGAGTTTGAGTGTTCCTCTTGTAAAAGCCAAACACTTGTAAGTTTGAGTGTAACTTGGACAAAACAATTTGTAAGTTTGAGTGGAGCTTGGACAAAACCACTTGCGTAAAAAGTGAGCTGAGCATTTAGAAATCAACTCCCACCTTATAATTGTTGATTGCAAATAGTGGAAGAAGACTTTTTGGAGGTCTTGGGAGGACGTAGATCACACGTTGTGATTGAACCTCGGTAAATCTTTGTGTTCCTTCTTATGCTTTGCTTTTATTTGATTCTTGCTTATATTGCATCACATATAACTCAAAACCGGTGAGTGCACCATTGGATCCACACTTCAAGTTGAGTGTTTTGTCGCCTCCGAGTACGAAAGAGGACGTGATAACATGATTCAAGCTCCTTATGCAAGCTTAGTTGGAATTTTTACGTATGCCATGGTTTTCACTAGGCCTCATATTATGAGGATGGTTAGCATGGTGAGTAGCTAAATGCATGATCCCAATAAAGTACATTGGCAAGTAGCTAGATGCATTCTGCGATACATCTTGGGGAACGTGGATGTTGGTTGGAAGTTCAAGAAGAGCAATATAATTGATTGTTTCATTTTTGGATATGTTGGTTGGAACAGGTTATGTTTTTACTATGGCTGGGGGTTCGGTGAGTTGGCAATGTACTTGGTAGTCGACAATAGCTCTGTCCACTATGGAGGCCGAATGTATGGTAGTGACTGAAGCCATAAAATAGGCCATTTGGTTGCATGGGTTAGTAGCAGATTTGGGTGTTGAGCAAGATCATGTAGTCTTGTTTTGTGATAGGCAGAGTGTGATACACTTGAATAAGAGTCAGGCTCACCACTGTCGTATGAAGCACATAGATGTTCATTTTTACTTTATTCATATGATAATTGACAAGGGGGACGTTCTATTGGATAAGATTGGCACAACGGTTAATCCGCTGTACTAATGACTAAGGTTGTCACTGGGGTCAAGTTCTAACACTGTTTGGAGTTGATCAATTTGCATCGAAGTTGAATCACCTTAAGGTGCATGCACCTTTGGGCACCTTGGCAAACAGTTGTTAAGCATAAGTCATTGGGTGGTTGTATTGCAAGACATTATTGAATTGCTTTGGTTGGTTCAACAACATTTTGTTATGGTTTTGGTTTTAGGTTCACAGTTGGTATCTCACCAATGTGGAGATTTGTGAGTTTATTTTAGCTTGGACCTATTATTGTAATTTTAGGGATATTTTGGACTCCGTTGTCATTTTAGGGATGTTCTGAACTCCCTAAACGCTTAGGTCTATAAACTATCATATAAGGTTCATAAAAAAAAAAAGCGAGAAAGGCTATTGCATACACTACAGAGATTTGTGAGAGACTACATTGTAGTTGTTCGAAGAATCGCATTGAATTAGTGAAAACTTTGACTATGTGACTACCCGTGGATGTGGGCATCTTGCGAATGACATACATCTTGTCTTGTGTGATTTGTTCACTTTCTTTCTTTTTCGTTTGCATTGATTAAATTGTTTATTCTTCGTCTCATAATTTTAGCCAATTATAATCTAATTTGTTGTTGACGCTTCCGCACAATAATTTCAACATTTGGTTTGCTAAACAAGCTGGAATGAACATCCATGCTATATCATCCTTTAGACTACATCGTTCATGGTCTATGGCAACATAGTAAAGCAGCAAACACCAATCCAACTATCTTACTTGTCACATAGTCAAAAAGGTCATAAACATCATAATATTGGGTATTGAAAACCGATTTTGCACCACCTTTGTGTCCCACACTGTAACTAGAATTGGAGTAATTTTGGATTTAAGAAAAATCGATTTGTATAAAATAAAACAATATAAAATTTTCATTTTCATTTGTCATTTTAGGCCTATTATTGAATTTGTAGGATTTAGAATTTTCCGTAGGAGAGATTTTCAAAGCATGGTGACAAACCTTGATCTTTTTGTTTTGGTTTTATTTTACCAATTGAGTATTTTTATATATGAATACATTTAATCGGGGGCCTTTGTGTAAGAATTAGAAGTTCAATTAGCGTGTTAGGGTGTCTAGTGTAATTTTTAGGTTGAGAGTTATAGAAGCCAAAATCGCGAGCATCCAGGATCTATTGCTCGACAAACTGTCGAGCGACCCAGGAAATGGATGACCTGCTCGATCGAATATCGAGAGATTTTGCGAACAGGTTTATACATGCGGAGATATTTTGAAAGGCGATTTTAAGGCAGTTATAACTCGCCCAATCAATTTGGTGGTGATCAGTTATCAATCTAAGTCGATTGGATTGACTTATATAAGACTTTTTGGTGTCAAAAGTCATTATCTCTTCAATTTCGAAATTGAGGGCTACCTAGTGAGAAACGATTTGGGAGATTGAGATACAACTTTGAAAATCAATTTGATCATGAAGTTTCATTGATTCTCAAGAGCTAATTCATTTCAAATCTTGAAGTAAGGTGCGGTGATTGAAGTCTTTGAAAGCGATTCAAGGCAAGTTTTGGGTGACGTTAGAGGTTTTGTTGATTCAAGGTGTTTGAACGAGCAGAGAGCAAAAGCATAAAAAGTTAGCGAGAATTCGGCTTCAAATAACTACGTAGATAGGATCGAAAGTTTGTTTGGATCATTCCTCTGGCTTCCCTAGCTCTCATTCGAAATTCTAGTACCGTGTGAAGCAGATTTTTTGTGTTTATATATCTTTCAAACACACTATTGTAAGTAGGACTATTATGCACTTAAATGAAATAAACATGTTAGAAAAAAGAAAAAAAAAGCAATCAGATGTTGGTGGACCTAACTTAAACTCACTAGCCAAAAAAAACAAAAAAGAATCTTGACCATACGCTCAAGTATTGAAAAAAAAACAATTAAGCACATAATTTGCCTTACACGAACATCGAGCTAAAAGTATAATTATATCATTAGTACGTGACGAACATGCAACTTGGAATTAGGGACTCCCACTTTACAAGAAATTAAGAATCTTTCTAGTCAAAAACTAACATAAAGAAATGATTAGAAGTTTGTAAATGAGAGTGAATTATTGTAATTTCTTAAAGAGATGGGTGCATTTGTAACTAATTCAATGATGAAGGTGGGAGAATCGTACATATATAAATGTATGCGAAGATCTAGAGTCGAATAAAGCATAAGCAAGTATGGAGCAGATTAGTATAGTATCAGCAACTACATCTTCATTACTCCTCGGATCTCTGGGCATAACTACAAAATCTTGTCCCTACCTCTACTCATTCCCACTACCACTCATGTTCCCTAGATTGCCTAGTCAATTCTCATTTCCTTGCATTTTTTCCTCCATAGCCTATCACTGGTACTGCATTAGCCCTAGTTCTTAACTTTGGACAATCCTTTTTCAGGTGCCCCACTTCGTTGTAGTTAAAATAGCGACTAGATGTAATTTTCCACCAGCATTCCCTAGAGTGGTTCTTTCCACATGTCAAGCATGTTTTTCCCGCTTGGTCCTACCTTGTACTGCTTTTGCCTACTTGATACCTCATTTTGAAAATTTTGGCACTGTTTGTGATCTTGATACCTTTTTCTCTCCTCTTCATCTTGTTCCACTATGATGGCTCGATCTAGAACCTCATCATACGTTGGTAACACCATTGGTCTCACCACCCTCTTAATTTCATACCGCAATCCCTCTTCAAAATGTCAGGCTTTCATTTCATCTGTGACAACCAGATGTGGTGAATACTCAACTAAATTAGTGAAGGCGGCTTCATATTCTGCTATAGTCATTCCTCTAGTCAGCTTTAATCGCTCGAATTCCGCACACTTGGATTCTACAATGCCTTTGGTATATAATTTTCTTTGAAAATCACCTTAAATTGTGCCCAGCTCATTCCCGACTCCCTTACACCTTTCAGATTCCACTAATGATCTTCTTCTCCTATCAACAGATACAAACTAATTTCCACTTTTTGTACTTTATCGCATTTTAATAGCTGAAAATTCTTCTTCATTCCTATTAACCACTTATTCGCCTTTACAGGGTTCATTCCATCATTAAATGTTGGAGACTTGAGTTTCAAAAATTGCTTCACAAGGTTAATATTTGTTGTTGGCACTTCCTAATTCGTGACCTCTTCTTAATCTTCCTCTATTTCCATTCGTCGTTGATTTTCTCCTCCACTAGAGTACTGATTTGATAGTTGTTGTTGTGGCTGCTGAAAATGTTGTTGGAGTAATTGTTGTTGGGCATGCACTACTCCGAATAACATTTGCATCATCTCCCTCAGTTCATCCATTTGTCGCGGATTATTCATTCTATTTCCTTGCCCGGTTGCTCAAGTGTTCACCATTGCAATCAATCTAAGGAAAAGTAGCAAGTAGCATAACTGCTATACGTAACATGTGCTCACTTGATAAAACCTATTCGTTTATTACAACTATAGTGTAAATACCTATTCAGCTCTGAGTTTCTAGAAAATCTATAAACTATTGCTCTGATACCATTTTTGTCACGACCCAACCCAATTTACATATATGGACCCACCTAAGCTATTTATATATGAGTAATAACCAGCCAGTGAATTACTCATTAAGGCCTACCAATTAATTAGTTTAGGAATTTTCTAATATACAAAAACAATACTCATATATAATTAAATTTTGTAGAAGCATAGTAAAAAAAATAAATAGAGCTGAAACACAAAGACATTTAATAAACATAAGTACTTTACAATCACTATTCTGGCCATAAGTTTGGCCCAATCCGTTTAACAAAATAAGGTTATTCTATTACATACTTGTACTTGACAAAATAGGGCCCAGTCGCCTTTATCACTTGTGCTCCTTAATGTCTTGATTTCCTGCAATGGTACATACGACGACTTCTTAAGCAATAGGCTAATGTGAGCCAATATATGTCAAATTTACTAACTACCATAAAATTATAAGTCAATAAATTCATATTATTATGAATAGTTTTTCACAATCTCAGCTCATCTAGGCCAATCTTTTATCATAATCCTTGGCTCGTTGTGGCCAATTTTCCTTGATTTCATATTAATAGTTTTATATAGACACCACATGTTCGACGCCCACCAGTTCCTTAGGGAGCGACCCTAATAAATATATATGCGTGATACCACCCATGATTATCGGGGTATGATCCCATCCTTACTAATTCACTTGCTATATTCTATTCCCATCGTATCGGCGTACCGTTTGAACTATGTGTTGATAAAATTATAATTCTTAAATTAATTTATTTTTCTCATAATCATGGCATGTTAAAGTACAAAAAGCATGCATTTATTCTTATGGAACAAGGAACAAAGTAACAATATTTAACATTTTGATAAATCAAATAAGGCATGCTTTGATTTTAAAATTCAAGTAAACAAGACATATAATAGACTCACCGAAAATGGATTTTCAAATTTTCCTACGCTCGTCCTTGACTTCCAGTCCTACGTTTAATATCCGAACTGTTAGATCTAACAATATCGTGGCTATGAATCACATACTAAAATTTTATAATTTTCTAAGTTAGGAAATATTTAAGATTTTATAATTCGAATTATTCTTGTAGAAATTTTTTGCACTAAATTTTCAGAAACAGCAACTCAGTTTATAATTTTTATAAAATTCCTCAGAGATAATTTGACTCCAAAATATTACACAACAGACTAGACACATATATTCATCTATAATAAAAAATCATGAATTTATAAGTTACATAAATATTTTAAAATTTGTCAGATATTCTGCCCAATTTTTGTATAGAAATTCACTACAGTAACTCAGTTTATGAATTATTTGTGCGTTGAAAACTTTTTCTAAATTCATGAAATTAAACAATCAACAACTATACATATAAACGTATCACATAAAACAAATTTAGATTTTTATAACGTCTATACCCATTTTTATAAAATTCATAAACTTATGTTCAGATTTTCTAAAAAATCTGTTTAACCAAAAAATAACTTCACGAAAACTTTAGATTATAGAAAAGAATATGAATCAAACTTGAAATAGATAAAATTCATACCTTATTCAAGCTTTTCAAATTTTTCTTGCATTTTTTTTCAAATTCTTTTCTTAATTTTTTCTTTCTTTCTCTCCCTTTTCTCTCTTCCGTGCCTATGTAATTACTATAATGTGAAGCTATTTTTGCCATTTATAAGCCATGCGCCTCTCTTTTATTTTTTCATTTATATCACAACCTAGTATATTTGTACTCATATGCATACATGTAGGCCATGCACATGCGCCACTTACACACATACGGGGCCATGCTCACATGCACACATGCACACTAGACATATCACATACATGGGTCCTGTCACACTCACATGCACAACCATGCACTTGCACACATACACACTTGTACACACACAGGAAACACACATGGGGCAACCACATGCATGCCACACATACACGCACATGGATAACCATGCATTCCTTCTCCACATGCATGGTGACACATGTCACCATGTATTTCCCATGCACACCATTATGTAGCCGCCACGTGTCCCTCATGCGTGCAGTCATGTGTCTGCCATGCATCACGCCATGTGTTCGCCATCCACGCGCATGCATGGACCCTTATGTCTACAGTTTGTCGCATTGTCGTGTTATATTTTACACTTAATTATGAAGTAATATAACTATATAATTTCACCACAAAAAAAATATTGGTTACACTAAAAATTAAATATTGTTTTCGCGGGTTGGGTCTCACATCTGGCTTGACTGTTGGAAAGCCATCCTCGGTAAAGCAACGGACGGTTCTTCTCATAGTTGTTGCCTTACAAGTTCGACCGAGCAGAGTTAGAGTCACTTAAAACATCCAAGCGCCATTGCTTTGTTTGTATTCAATTTCTTTTCACCCCACAATTTCCGTTGTATGTCAAAAATCGACTCCTGACATAACAAGGTTGGTGTTGATAGTGTCTAAAAGCAACAATAATGGTAAAAGGCTATCGAGAAGCCGTGGTAGAGTCTTTTCTCATGATAAGAATATAGGTGGAGATGAGAGTGAGGCTCTTGGGAGTTGCTCATATGGCGGCATTGGGTCCCTCTGGGAAAAGAACAAAGCAACCAAACTCTAACAGTGGTGAAGAACAACGAGATAAAAGCATCAGAGTCATGGCACAATAGATGGGAGAGATGAGGCAAATACTAGTTGTCAATCACTTAAAGATGCCCGCCAATAAGGTAGGTGAATAATCCTGTGAGGTTTGAGCAGTTGGGAAAAATGGCTCACTTACTTTTTGATAATGCAAAAAGTTATACTAATATCCGAATTGTGGCTTTGGGCAAGAAAAAGGATCCAAAAAGTTGAGTTATTTTTTATGTGGCCCTTCATTATGCGTTGGATGCCAAATGAAGATTTGCGGGTCAAGTTGGTAGCAAAGGCAACTGCTGTGGTAAAATCAGTTCCTATGGTGAGATTGGTAGCATGTATCTCGCGATCGATTCATGTGGAGAAGCTACTCCTGTGGAATAAACCCTTTTCATACCTGAGATCGAAGGAATGGAATCTCCAGAAAAGTTCAACCTTCCCAAATTCACCATGTACGACAGAAAGTCAATTTCGAGGTTACACATTATCCATTATCGCCAAATGATAGCGTTGTATAGCCACTTTCACAAGTTGATGTGTAGAGTATTTTCTTCCAATTTGGGAGACCTCGGGTTGAGGTGGTTCAAAAAGATTCTCCTAGGTTCCATAAGAACTTTCATTCAATTATCTGAGTCATTTGTATTTGGATTCATCATCAACACAAAGGCTCATAAAGGAGTCAGCACCCTTCTAATGCTCATGAAGGGGAAAAATAATAAGCTCTGTAATTACAATAAGAGATATTAGGGGATGTGTAGTAAAATTGATGGATGTTTGGAGGATCTAGTGGTGGGTAGATATAAGCTTGGTTTTATGGCCACAAAAAACTCTGGGATGATTTGACGTTGAACTACCAATCAAGTTGTATGATCTGATTTTTTGAGTGGAGAAATACCATTGGTTAGAAGATCACGCGAGTCTTGTGGAGTGCCAACGAGTGTTGTCATACTAAGGGGAAAGCTCATCTAAATGCCACAAAGAAGGTGAAGAAAAATGTGAAGGACAGATCAGGTAAAAGGTGCATGTGGTTTTCAAACAATCAATCTACAAACTCCTGGCCTGCATCCAAGATAATCCATATAACAAAAAGATAATCCCAATGGAAGTGTGCTTATTACAAAAAGATGGGGCACATAATTGAGAACTACAGGGGCCTAAAGTTTTTTCTCGATCATCTCGTGCAATTTGGGCATTTACAAAAGTATGTTGACTAGAGGCAGGATAAACCGAGGTCAGACCTAACCCATGTTTTGACCAGGATAGGGGGAATAATCACATGATCGAGGGCCC
>BRYE01000014.1:11904574-11909574 GCA_030159115.1 Actinidia arguta var. hypoleuca | reverse complement strand
AGACTATAATATTGTTAACCTCTATATGATAGGATGGTTTATCTCAATCATCAGAATAGGTGACTCTAGGTTAAGGTATTGGTTTATTATCGAATACCCTGAACTGGATCATCGTAAAAAAGTAAATCATATAAAACTGTCAATTTATGTTAAAATCTTACATTCTTTATTTGCAATTGACTCTTAATCTTGAGAGAATGGTGAACTCGAGTTCTTGATATTGTTTACTTTGATTTACCAATGAGTGAGACTAATTAAGGTCAACACCTTGGTATCTTAAGTGGTCATTGTTAGGCCTGTGAGAACACTAAATTCTCAATATGAAATATCACTCTCTTTTAAGAGAGAGCGGGTATCACTTGTGAGTTAATTCTTTAATTTAGTCATTAAAATCCGGATTCGGTCTTTTCGATAAATTTTCTTATCAAAATGAAGACTTGTTATTTAATAACTAAATAGGAAATTAATTATGAATCATGAGGGTTAGAAATAACTAGGATTTGGTGAAGATTAATTAATCCAAACCTAATTACTGGTACTTATGGAGATGTATTTTGATTATGGTGACAAAATAGGTAAAGGGTATTTTAGTCCTTTTACTTTGAAGTGCAATCAAAATTATTTAGTGAAAATAATTTGAATTAATAAAATAAATAAATTAATTATAAGATAACTAGGACTTTTAGTATTTTAATTGATGCTAAACTAGAGCTCCCTAAAATCCCTATTCTTGCCCTGGTTGAAAACCTAACCCGTATATATATGTGGACTATCAATCCAAAAGAATTAATTCTCTGCAGAATTTTTGAGAGAAAGATTCTGAGTGCCCACACTCTAAAAGAATTAGTTATAGTTGATGGAAAAAGGAGAAAAAATCAAATGGTCTATGAAACTAGAAAAACAAAGTCCTAAAGTATTTAAGACTAGGGGTTTGTGAAAAAGTAGCCAAGACATCATCCCCCCAGCAACAACCTGGAACTGCGGCAATGCAGAAGTTGTCGCAACCTTTAGTTATGGCAATCCAGTAGGGCTTCAACACGCAGACGCAGCAAGACACAAAAACGATATTCGGGGTTCGATCCTTGATTTATTCTCGTGATATTCAAGTTATCTCAAACCCTCTCTCTTGATCGACGTTATATGATTACATGGTTCAAGATCTGAAATAGAAAAAAATTTAAAAACCTAGCTTATGTTGCGGCGATGCAATCCCTTGAATTGGTATTAGATCCACGCCATGTTAATCTATCAACATTGATGATAAAAGAGTTTTTATTCTCATGTTATTCATGGATCATCAATTAAACAAGAGTTGTTATATATGTATTTTTATTGTATCAAGTTATACTAGCGGTAATTTAGATCCAATAATTTACTGTATAGAACCAAGGATTGATTTAAAAAAAAAAAAATCGAAAATCTTGAAAAAGTATTTTGATGTGTTCTAGATCAATAATAATTGAATCTTAATTTTTTCTAATATACATGATATTTGTTTATATTAGCATGCCTATTATTCATAATTGATGATGATGATGATGTGTTCTCTATCTCTCATGGTTGACCAATGAGAGTTTGTAAAGGGTAGTGGACTTGAATTTCCTGTAAACGGGAAATGATTCCCTAGTTTTTATTATTTTAGATCTTGATTCACACCCACACATGTGATTATAGGGTTTATTGTAATATTTATATTCCTGGAAGACCGAATTAGTGGATGTTCCTAGATGCAATTCTTCAAGATGTAATGAAGAATGTAGATCTTCTTAGACGGTGCATGAAGATGGACTGAAAACATCCTAGATTTGATAAGATTTTTAGTTTTCTTGTAGGTTTTATCATAAGAGAGAAATAGGGTTAATTTTTATTTTACGCTTTTATATTAATATATGACGCACGCTACAATAGTTTTAATGATGTAGATCACAGTAAATATTAATCATGATTCATGAATATATACTACGACCATGTATTAATTATTAATCTATGAAAAAATTATTTGAACATGGGCAGTGAGATTTTATTTTTTATGTATATGATGTATAATGTGATCCTTCTTTTACAAAATTGAGTAGAGAGAGATTTTATGAAAATTTCACGGTCTTCCATCATCGGTCCATATAAGAATAGACACCTCGAGTCATCTCTAGTGTGGCATTCATAGGGAGGGTGTTTATTCTTGTTGGTTATAAGATTGGACTTCTTAGGATATGATTAAAAGAGACAGTGTGAAAAGTGATTTTCCCACGAAAATTCTATTCATAACGATTGTCTTTTGATTCTAGATAATGGTATAAACTCAATTAAAAGGAAATGATATTCTCCTTATAGAGTTCGATCATTATCTTTTGAAGACTAAGGGAGATCGGGCATTATAATTTTATTTGACATGAGATGTCTAGATAGTAAAATTATAATGGATATGATAGTCCTCTTAATCAAATAGATGACATTTGACTTTCCCACGGAAGCTTGTTATTTATATGGTTGAGATCCTAATGCATTCATATTATTGTGAAATGAGGATACCACTATATTATAATGAAATCAAGATTTTAATTTATACGCATCCATATTTATGTATTATTTATTTATGATTCTCATAAGTCATTTAATTCACTTGTAATTATCTTAAATCAAAATAAGTTGATTGCACCTAATTATGTAGATTTGATCTGAATATTGTACTCACTATAGAAGGGTACAAGTATATTTTAACTGAGGAACGTCCAATTCTTTCTATTGCCAATGCACCTAGATCGAAAATAAAAATATATAAAAAATAGGTTAAAGCTGATAAGATGACACGTTGATATATTTTAGGTTCGATGTCTTCTATTTTATAAAATCAGCTAAAAGATTATTTGAGTACTAGGGATATGATCCTAAGCCTCAATGAGACGTTTGGAGAACAAGGGTGACTTGCTAAACAGATTGCCATGAGAGTATTAATGAACACTAAGATGGTTGAAGGAACTTCAGTGAAAAAATATATTTTAAAAATGTTTGACCATTTAAGCACTCTATAAATCATTGGTGGTGAGATTTATGGTAAATCTCAAATTGATATTATCCTTGAGTCACTGCCTAACTCTTTTAATCAGTTTAAGCTCTATTGTAGTATGAACAAAATGATTTTATACTTTCTGAGCTTTTAAACGCATTAGAAATAGTTGAATGTATTATCGAAGGACATCCTATTGTTAACAATGTGGAAGAAACTTTATTTTCCAAGACTTTTCCTAAGGGAAAAGGGCAATCGAAAAAAGAAGAAAATTCTAAGTAACCATAACAAAGATCTTAATAAATTTATGGGTATTGTTAAAGGGAAGAAAGTAAATAATTCAAAACCCAAAGGAAAGTATTTTCATTGTGAGGGTGCGGGTCAATGGAAGAGGAACTATCCAAACTATCTGGCTTGTAAAAAGGACACAAGTATAACCGAATCACTTATTATTGAAGTAAGCTTTATTGTGAGTACTTCAAATTTCTGATTTATAAATTTTGGTACAACTAATCATATTTGTAACACATTGCAAGAATTTTGAAAAACCAGAAAGTCAAGTGATGGTGAGGTTATATTGCACCAAGGCTTGAAAGAAAGAGTTAGTGAAGTATCTATAGGAGTAGTAGAATTATTTTTTCTTTTGAATAAAATATTTATTTTATATGACCATCTATTTGTTCTTAGCAACAAAAGAAATTTGATTTCAGTTTTAGCTTTTTTCTAATTTATTAAATGAAAATATTTTTATTAAATTAAATAAATTTTTATATGCATGGGCAAATTTGTTGACGTTTTTTATTTAGTTACTCCTAAGATGTATGAAAAAACATGACAAATTTTTTAAAAAAAATCTCCTAATTTTTTAGTTTTGTTATTCATAATTTCATTTTAAATACCCTCCAATTTTTTTCTTATTATGGCATTTGGTAAGTCAATTTATTTAATAAAAATATATTTTTTATTTTTTATTTTTTATTTATTTATTTATGGCGATGACCCATAAACAAGTCAAAATTTATTTATTTTACTTTTCTTATTCAAAAAATTATTTTTATTTTTTCTCATTTTTTCCTTGTTATGAATACTAGCAAGTCCATTTATTTAATTAAAATTTATTTTTTACTTTTTATGGGCCATGAGTCTATCACAACATTAACAAGTTTTAATTCATTTAATTAAAATTTATTTTGAACTTATTATGGCTTAATGGGCCATGACAAGTCAAAATTTAATTTTTTTAATTTTATCGTATTCAAAATTTTATTTTAAAATTTTTTCCTCATTTTTTTTCTTATTATAACAAGTCAATTTATTTAATTAAATTTTAATTTAATTTTTTTAATAATTAATTATTTTTTATCACTTTCGTATCGTGTCGGGCTAAGTACCGGGTCGTGTTGTGTCGTGTCGTGCCAAACCAAGCTAACTATTATGTCATACCCGTGTTGTGTTGTGCCACACCATATTTGTGCCTTGTGCACGTAACCGTTCAAACTGTGCCATATCATGCCGTGCCGACAAAACCTTCTGGATACTTCTAAATATGTATGTTTGTACGATCAGATCAACTAGATTTAATCAGCCAAAGAGAGAAAAAATAAAAATGACAAGGCTATTTGGGCATTGGCGATCCCGTGGTCTGATTATACGAGGCTATCTATTACTTCCTTCGGCTTTGTTCTTCAAAGTACAAAGCCAAAGGGACGATTGAGATTCGTTCTCCAGGGCCCGGCCCAACAGTGCTTACGGTCCTATTCACCATTCCCGGCCCAACACTACTTCCATGCCCGGTCTCTTTTACAACATTTTTCGTAGTTTCCGAAGTCCATATATTTCTGATGTATGGAATACCCAGTAGTTGGCCCTCTCCCAAATACTTTACTGAAGTTTAGATATTTAATAAATAAACAACAAGACTAAAGGACAAGACTTTTCCGCACTCCGATTTTGAAGTTTGTATTTGCATCAAAGATCTCTCACCCAATCTTTGATC
>BRYE01000014.1:11872074-11874574 GCA_030159115.1 Actinidia arguta var. hypoleuca | reverse complement strand
TAAGCTTGTGTCTTTTTTTGAATAAATGCATTTGGAGGCTTGTATATAATGGCTTGGAATAAATTTTCCAATTGGTGCCTCATTAAATGCGAGTTCAGATAGTTCTGTGTTAAAAAAAACTAGCCGTTATATGTCTACACCTTGACTCATGTGCCGACACTTTAAGCGTTTTTGAGTTTCATGTGTCGACACCTCACGGACATGTATTGACACCTTTTGCATTGTATGAAGCTATTGGTTACATGTGTCGACACCTCAAGAACATGTGTTGACACTTCAAGCCTTCATTTTTCAGTTGTTAAACACTGTCTCCATGTGTCGACATTTCAAGATCCATGTGTCAACTATTGATCATAAGTTCCCAACCTTTGGCCTCTATTCACATGTGTCGACACCTCCGTATCATGTGTCAACTCCTGATCATTCATGTTCAAAAGTTTGGCTTCTATCTCTATGTGTTGACACTTCAATGTCATGTGTCCACACCTACATTTTTCATTTCATGTGTTGACTTTTCAACCCGATGTGTCGACACTTCATTTCCAGGCTCAAGTCTACTGTCTTCATATGACGACACCACATGATCATGTGTCGACACTTCTTGCCCATAAAGTTCAACTTTGCAAGACTTCATCAATTCTACTTCATCGAATTGTTGATCTAATAAATAATTAAAGTAAAGCATAATCTGCACACTAAGTAGAATCATTAGATTGATTAATATAGTATTTTGTCATCATCAAAATCAAGGCATGGAGTTAACAATCTCCCTCTTTTTTATGATGACAAAATGTTTTATGATATAAATAATGAATTTTTAAAACTAATGATCTTAGAGCTCATACCAAATATTGCTCCTCCTTTCTTTTGTAATTTTACAATATAATCAAATATTTCTCCCCCTTACTCTTAAAAAAATCTCAAGCATAATTTCATTAGAGCAATAAAAACTCAGTTTCATTCCCTATTCTATTCAATTTAGCATTTATACCATTCATTGATATCATATTTCTCCCTCTTTTTGTCAATTCATCAAATAGAGTCAATCCCTATTCAATGTTGTCCAATTTATAATCTAAAAACTTCTCCCCCTTAGTTAAGGAGTATAATCTCCCCCTTTTTGTCTCAAAAAGAGAAGTATAAACATGACAACAATAAGTCAATCCACTCATTAGAAGAATTAACCAATTCAAGTTAAGAAATTTTTCAACTCATATAAAGGAGAGTATATATATATGTAGACCAAGAAACCCATAAAGATTATACTAAAATAAAGTCATAATATCCATAAAGCAATTATAACTATGAAACCATAAAACACTAGTTACAACTATAAGCCATGACAAACAATTAGGCAACTAATATTAAATTATGACAAGTCATACATGTCCAAAAGAAAATCATAAATGTCCAAAATAGTCATACATGCCTAAAATGAAATTTGCAAATTCAAAGTAAAATGTGAGTAATGTTAGTTAGGAGTGGTAGGTCGTGGTGTGGCAGGTGGTGGAGAGACAGGTCATGGAGAGGCGTGAGGTGGAGAGGCAGGTAGAGATAGAGTCAAGACGAGAGAGGTATCCATGGTATTTGAAAATTTCTTTCCTTCCCTCTGTCTTTGTGCATATTTGTGACCAGTTTTGCGAATAAGAGGCGGTTCATCAAATTCAGTGGCAAACGAATCCTCTTCTTCATTGTCTTGCTCAGAATCATCTCCCTCTTTTTTTTCTTGGTCACCCTTCTCACCTTCTTCCTCTTGTTCTTTCTCCTTATCTTCTTCCTTGTCAATTTCCTTTTCTCATTCTTCTTCCTCATCCTCTTTCTCTTCTTCCAAGACCATTGTTCTTTTACCCATTCTCAATAATTACACCTCCTTTTTTAATTCTATGGCTTTCTTTTCCAAAACTAGCAGCCTTGTTGCAGCATTGTCTGCCTTTTCATTCAATTTTTGCAAAAGTTCTATCACTTGCACCATAAAATCACTCATTTCCATTTCAAGCCCTCAAATTCATGAGTCAAATATTTCTTGACACTCCTACTCCCAGATGAAGCTTTTTTCTTTGAAGCACTTTCCTCACTAATTTTCTTAGACGGTTTATGAGTCCACTTGTTATTTTTTAAAAAGTACCCCATTCTTTTTAGGGTTTTCTCACTGTACTCATTACTGATTAATTTGGGGATTCGCTTCTTCTCATTGTTCAAGTCAATTTTGAAGTACTTGAAAACTTTGGTCAAAAAGATTCCATAAGGCAAGCTAATTTTGTTCATGGTGGCCGTGAACATGTGGTCCAAAATAAATAAAGGCAGGTCAATCTTGGAGTCAGTAATATAAGCCCACAAAAAGAACAGTTCTTTCTTTGAAATGTACTCATATTTGCCAGTCTTGGGGGTGAAAATAGCGCAGACAAAGTGATGAACGAGCCTCAACTCGAGAGGCAAGTCATTGGCAATTAGTTGTACACACTCATCCATGTCTTGTTCATAGAGGACTTTCAATTGTTCC
>BRYE01000014.1:11847074-11849574 GCA_030159115.1 Actinidia arguta var. hypoleuca | reverse complement strand
TCTTAATGTGGGGAGATAAATAAGAATTTAATAAAAAAAAGCTCGAAGTAAAATTCTAGTATGACAAGGAGTGCAATTTTAATGATTTAGTGGCCTTAATTATAATTTACATAAATAAGAATTAATCCTTGATAGATTAGAAGTCCATGTCTATGTAGGAAGCCTAATCATACTTATCCTTTGGTCCCTGTTGTAGCCTTTATATATACGCATTTTATTAGCAGCTAGGGTTACGAGATATTCTGAGATTCATGCTTTAGAATAGAAATTCTAGCAGCCGTGAGCCTACTCTCTCTGGAGTAAGGCGTGTGCGAGTAATACAGTAGAATACTTGAGGTTGTGATTGAGTGGCTAATACATTCAAAATTAATGAAGGTATGATTCTAATCAAATAGATTAGTCTCTGCTAATTAGATTAGATTTTTGATATTATGCGTATGCAATATAGCCAGGGCGTGGGAATTCTATAGTCCCGAACAATGCCGAACTTATGGCAAATACCATGATTATATATATTTCCAGGATGAATGTAAATATACACTTTTACATATATTACACTTTTGCTCTGGTTAAGTTATCATACTTCCAAATATTTTATTATATTGGAAGGAAAGGAAATCCCTATACTAGTTAAGTAATAGACCTTAGTGAGTGAACCTCACTAGCCGATCACGATGACACATGTGTTTAGGGTAGATCCACATATATAAATTAGTTAGGTCATGACAGATGTGGTATTAAAGCTGTAGTTTACGGATTTTATTGATTAAAACCCAAAGCTTAATAGGTGTTGACACTATAGTTACACTATATTTGTATATAATATTTGATTGAGTACGTACTACGTAACATTGTGAAATTATGCATATAATAACCATCCTATATGCACTATAGATTGATCAAGATGGTTAATACCCGATCGAACGGGCAAGGAAATCAAGTGAATGCCAATACACAAATAAATGAACTAAGGGGCATGATGCAAACGCTGGTGGGAGCGATGGCTGCTCAATAGCAACTATGACAACAACATCTACAACCACTGCAACCATAATAGGCAGGAGATTGATATTCTGATGGAGGAGAGAATCAACACTAGGGAAAACATTAGAGTATAGAGGAGAAATTGACGACCCATCAGTACCAGCTGAAAATGTTGCCATAGTAAAGTAATTATTGAAACTCAAACCGCTAACGTTCAGCGGTTAATCCCAATGAGTGACTGATAGAAATGAAGAAGAACTTTAGGCTGTTGAGGTGTTATGAATAGTAGAAAGTGGGGATAGCCTCGTACTTGTAGTAGGTGCAACCAACAAATGGTGAAATCAGAAAGGAATGAGGGAGCCAAACATGAATTTGGCTCAATTTAAAGTTGTTTTCAAGGAGAAGTATGTACCTAGGGCATTGTAAATTCTAAATGTGTAGAATTTAAAGAATTGAAGCATATAGAGACAATTATCGCAGATTACGAAGCATTATTCACAAACTTAGAGGAGTATGCACCATATTTAGTTGCCACAGACAAAATAAAAGCGCCGAGATACAAGATAAAGAGGGTGATATGGCCATTTGTAATGCCAACATATGCGGATGTTCTGGACCATGCCATTAGAGTGAAGTAGGACAAAATGGAGAAGATAAAGTACTTTGACAACAAAAGACATCAAAATTTTAACAATGAAGGACCAAGTTGGAAAAAAAAAAAGCAAAGGCCGGAATCGAACTGGAAAAGCCAAAGGAGAAACTCGAGGGGGAAAGTACCGACATGCTCGGCGCGTGGGAAGAATCATTCAGGGGAGTGTTGGAGGAACAAAACAAATAACAGTTGTTTCCACTGTAATGAAATAGGCCACATGAGAAGGAACTGTTCAAGACTGAGAACTAGAGCCATAGTGCCGAGGGGAGGTCAAAAAAGAGGAAATGTGAAGCCAGTAAGAAATCGGCCAGGAAACCAAGCGAATAGGGATGGCAATAGAAATGACCAGAGGCAGGGACATGTTTTTGAGTTTATGGCAAGAGATGTAAGGAACAATGAGGTGGTAGTTCCAGGTAACGTATTAATTTGTTCTTTACCTACTTATTTGTTGTTTGACACAGGATCTTCACATACATTTGTATCCCCATAGTTTGTTAGAAAATTAAATAAGGAACCTGAACCGCTAGGTTATGAGTTAGTAGTGTCATAGCCCACGAATAAGGGTAGGGTCGACTGTAGTGTTTGTATTGATAATACAGTAATACCTACAGATCTAATATCATTTGATATAGGAAACTTCGATGTCATATTTGGGATGAATTGGTTGTACAAGAATGGAGCCACAATCCACTGTCCAGATAAATGTGTAATTTTTTAGAATTTGGAACCGAAAGTGGTCTAATTATAAGGAGAGAGGATAGTAACTCCCCCATACTTTGTATTCATGACTTGTGCCCAATGACTCTTACAAAAGATTTGTCAGGGGGTATCTATGTAATATGATGTCATATTCGTCAAAAGACT
>BRYE01000014.1:11839574-11842074 GCA_030159115.1 Actinidia arguta var. hypoleuca | reverse complement strand
TGTCCGCACTAGGTTTGCCTCAGCAAAATGATGTGATGGAAAGAAGAAACTGAATTCTTTTATACATGGTGAGATCTATGATGAGTGAAAGTGGGAGTTTGTTGGGAATTGTATACCCACATGTATAAATATTTAATTATTACTTAGAATGAGAATTCATTTTATCATAAATTAGATGTTATTCTTATATATCATGAAATGATATTTCCCTAAGTTATATAGAGATACAACAAATTCATGAAAATGAAATTTATACACGGGAGATATTAATCGTTGCTCTTATGAAATTTATTTAGTTCGTAGTCATGCGAAAACTATAATACAGTTAACCTCTTTATGATAGGATAGTTTATCTCAACCATCAAAGTAGGTGACTCTAGATTAAAGTATTGGTGTATTGTAAAATGCATTGAATGGGATCGTCGTAAGAAAGTAATTCATATAAAACTGTTATTTAATGATGAAATCTTACATACACTATTTGTAATTGACTCTTAATCTTGAGAGAATAGTGAACTCAAGTTCTTGATATTGATCACTTCGATTTACCAATGAGTAAGGTTAATTGAGGTCAATATCTTGTATCTTAGGTGGTCACTATTAGGTCTGTGAAAATACTTAATTCTCAAGATGAAATCTCACTCTCTTTCAGGAAAGAGTGCGTATCACTTGTGAGTTAATTCATTAATTTAGTCATTGAAATTCAGATTCGATCTTTTTGGTAAATTACTTATCGAAATAAAGACTTCTTGTTTTGGTGACTAAATGAAAAATAAATTATGAATTATAAGGAATGTAAATAATTAGGGTTTGGTAGACAGTTAATTAATGCAAACTTAATTATTAATACCCTTGAAGAAGGATTTTGACTACGGTAATAAAATAACGATAAAAGGGTATTTTGTCATTTTGCTTTGGAGTGCAATCCAAATTAATTAATTTAATTAATTTGAATTAATTAAATAACTAAATTAAGTTATGAGATAACTAAGACTTTTAATATTTTAATTAAAACTAAATTAGTTCTAAAGTATTTAGGATGAGGGTTTTATAAAAAATAATGTACTAATATTTTTCAGTAATAAGGTGTTAGAATTTACTAAAAAAACTCAACAATAAGGTCTAGGAATTTGCTAAAAAAATACAACAATAAAGGTTTAAACTTTTTTAGCAATAAGGTGCTAGAATTTACTGAAGAAACGCAGTTACTAAATAAATACATCAAGAAGGTGCTGAAATTTGCTAAAGAAACACAATAATAAAGAGCTGAAATTTGCTCCGAAAAATGCAGTAATAAGCTACTGGAATTTTTAGCAATAAGGTTCTAAAATTTACTAAAAAAATACAATAATAAGGTACTAAAATTTACTGAAGAAATATAGAAATATGGTGCTGGAATTTGCTCCAAAATTGCAGTAATAAGTTGCTGAAATTTTTAGCATTAAGGCAGCCACAGGCTGCCAGAATTTTTAGCAGTAAGACAGTAACTCGCTGTAACAGGCTGCAGCAACTCGAGTTTAAAACCTTGATTATTCTCGTAATTATTAAAGTATCTCAAACCCCTCTTTATCGATGTTGTACGATTATATAGTATTAAGATCTGAAAAAAATATAAAAAAACCTAGCTTCTGTTGCGATGACGCAATCCATTTAGTAGTGGAGTCACTTGGATGCGCAAATTTGTAGATTGTTTCACTCCATTTTGGAAGACCTTGGGTTGAGGTGATTTGTGAAGATTCCCCAAAGATCCATAGGGGATTTTGTTTAGTTACCTGAGTCATTAGTAGCTCAATTCATCATAAACATATTGGCTCCTAAATGAGTCAACTCCCTCTTGACGCTTAACAAAGGGAAGAATGAGGCGATTCATAATTATAGTAAGAGGTATTAAGAGTCGTACAATGAAATTGATGGATGTTCGAAGGAACTAACAGTGGTTAACTACAAGCTACGACTCACGCCCGTAGAAAAGCTCTAGGATGATTTGATGCTAGAACCACCAACCAAAATGTATGATCTAATGTTTTGTGTGGAGAAATACACTCGGTTGGAGGATCGCGTAAGGTTCATAGAGCACCAAAGATAGCCTTATCATCTCAAGCAGAAAGGTCGTTCAAACGCCACAAGGAAAGTGCAAAAAAACTTGAATGATGGATTAAGCAAAGAGATCATGTGGTTTTTAAAGTGCCGATCTACAAACTGTTGGCCCCCCGCATCCGAGATAAGTCATACTACAAGAAACCAATCCCAATGGGTGGCAATGCAAGTAAGAGGAATCAAAGGTGGAAATGTGTTTACCATGAAGAGAGGGGGCACAAAACTAATCACTACAGGGGCCTTAAAGTTTTTTCTTGATTAGCTCGTGTAGGTCGGTCACTTGCAAGAGTACGTTGATAAATAATAAACCAAGGCAAGACAAATTGAGGTCAAATCTAACTCGTGTTTCGATCAAGATAAAGAGGAGGCAGACAATGCCATAGAGGATGATCTCCTCGCTAGC
>BRYE01000014.1:11824574-11829574 GCA_030159115.1 Actinidia arguta var. hypoleuca | reverse complement strand
AATTTGCCAACTAGGACTTTCAAGTTTTGCCACTTTCTAGACTTTCACTAAAGGGGTGACGCTCCCTACCGTTACACAATTGCCATTTAGGACTTTAACTTTGACTTAATCTAAGCCATCTTATTTCGAGTACACGACGTACCTAATTCGGTATATTCTAGCATGTCACTCCTAAACTATTTCTAAATTTTCACACACATACACTTTGCATTTTTATTAAAAGTTTTACTGCAAACAATATACTATACAAGTATTTAAACCATTCGTAGTAAATCATTATCGAAACAATTGAAATATATTTACTATAACCCATGCTCATAATCACAACCATAATCGATACCATGTAAGTATTAAAAATTGTCGATAATAATCATTATTAACATCACTCTCATGCATTTGTTATAAGCCATACTCATAACCATAACCATATCCAAGTGTATTTACTTTAAAAAAGTTTTCACAAAATATTTTTGCATGTCACTACCAGTAGGAGTCTGGGCACTACCGGTAGACAGGGCAATCCAAAAACAAAATATAAAAATTTACTACCGATAGTAAATTTAGACTTATACCTCAAACCTTGATCTGAATGTAAAACCCAATCTATCGGTTCTACCCCTCTAGCAATACGGTCACAAACAGTCTTAGCCTCCACATCTTGTCGTTGTGCCTCAATGACCCGACTAATAATCGATGGCTCCGTGGTCAATGTGAATAACGTAGCAAACCCGTTCGTCTCGCCAAAATGCACATCATACTCACCGATATCTTAAAGCATCTTCCACTCATGAATAGAAATGCTTCCAAAAATACTAAGCAATTTCCTTTTAAGTGCATCAGCCACAACGTTGGCCTTCCCGGGATGATAATGCAATTTGAAATCATGGTCTTCCATGTACTCCATCCAACATAGCTGCTTCAAGTTCAAATCCTTCTGTGTAAACAAGTATTTCAAGCTCTTGTGGTCTGAAAATACTTCAAACTCCTCTCCGTACAAGTAATGCCTCCAACTTTTCAAAGCAAAAATAACAACCACAAGTTCTAAGTCATGTGTTGGATAATTTTGTTCGTGCGTCTTCAATTGACGTGAACTATACATAATTACCTAACCCAACTGCATTGACACGCAACCCAAGCCATCACGTGGAGCATCGCAATACACGGTATAATCTAATCCTCTTTCAGGTATAAAAAGAATCGGTGCCAAAGTCAATCTTTTCTTCAATTCTTGAAAAGAATGCTCGCACACATCATAGGTGCCTCTAGATGTGATAAATCCTTTACAAATCGTCGATAGTAATCGGCTAACCCTAAGAAACTACGAACTTCAAACACAGTCTTTGGTTGTTCCTAACTCATTACCGCCTCAATCTTTGATTAATCAACTACTACTCCATAATCCGAAACAACGTGACCTAAGAATTTTATCTTAGGTAATCAAAACTCACACTTTTTAAACTTAGCATATAAACGATGCTCTTTTAAGAGCTGCAACACAACCCTCAAGTGTTCCTCATGCGACTCAACTAATGGCGAGTAGATTAAGATATCGTCCACGAACACGACCACGACCACGAAATAATCAAGGTATGGATGAAAGATACGATTCATCAAGTCCATGAAAGTTACTGGTGCATTCGTCAGTCCAAATGGCACTATGAGAAATTCATAATGTCCGTGGCGTAAGTGAAAAGCCGTCTTCGCGATATCCCCCTCCTTAATCCGTAATTGGTGGTAACTCGATCTCAAGTCAATCTTTGAGAAACAACTCGAACCCTTCAATTAGTCAAACAAGTCATCGATCCTCGGAAGTGGATACTTGTTCTTCACCGTTACACGATTCAATCGTCGATAATCTACACACATTCTAAGTGACCCATCCTTCTTCTTGGCAACCAAAGTCGAAGCTCCCCAAGGCGATGCACTTGGTCGTATAAAAACCTTATCCAACAAGTCTTGAATCTGAACATTTAACTCTTGCAACTCTGTCGGTGCAAAACAATATGGTGATACAGAGATGGGCGCGGTACTCGGTATAAGATCAATGGAGAACTAAATCTCCCAATGCGGTAGTAATTCCATCAAATCTTCCGAAAAAGACATCTAAAAATTTGCAAATAACCGGTGGCAAGGCCACGCTAACTATACTATCCTCTTCGGCTAAACAAGCCGAGAAAAGAAAATTCAACTTTCCTTGCCTAGGCATCTCAATAGACGATGGGACAAAACCACAACCTCGATCTCCCACAAAATGAAAATGGTATCCCTCGGGTGTACAAAAGGTAACCCTATGCCGGACGCAATCTATCATAGCACGATAACCCGTCAACCAATCCATCCCAAGGATTACATCAAAACTCGTCATGTCTAACACGATAAAGTCGAACATAAAACACCGATCACCGATTTTAATTTCGTAAGACCTACAAACACATCTCAAGGTCGTCCTACCTCCAACAGGAGTGTCTAACAAAAGCACCGAATCTAACACTTTGACATCCAATCCCAATGCCAAAGCAAAAGATGATGCGAAGAAAGAATGTGATGCTCTCGTATCTATGAGAACACGAACCCACGAATTAAACACAAGAAAAGCACCTCATACAACAGCGGTATCCAATTGTTGCTCCTGCTGTCCCACTGTCCCCGACGGTCCCGTTGCTGATGTCATAGCATAAATTCATCCATGAGTCCTCTGACCCTACTGAACTACAGTCTATGGTCTAGACTAATATGAAGTCTGTGTTGAAATAAAGGCTAGAGTGGCTATCGAGGCCTGAATCATCTAAGTAGGTCACTGTGACCAACTTGACCACACTAAAAATAAGTAGGCGGCCCTCCTGACCTTTAATTGTCCCGGCATCTGCCCGCTGGATTGTCCTCCCTGTTATGACTACCTCAGTTGCCCCTTCAGTAGGCAGTCCACAACACGATGACCAAACTGGTGACAACCAAAACAAATCGGCCTTCCCTGAGATGTCTGGCCAAATGATACTAGCGAAATGGCAGGTGAAGACCTCACTAAATACTGCTGCTGTGTAGCAAAACTCTTTGGCTTCTTAAAAGAACGCTCCTCAGATTGGTTGCTAGTCCCCTCACATTGAGATTTTGGATTCACAACCTTCCTATTCTCATTCAAAGTTTCCTCAATGGCAGCCGCATAGCTAACCATGGTAGAGTACACTTTGATCAAATTCCCAGCTATCTTGTTCCTTATGGAAGGCCTAAGCCCTCTCATAAACTGCTTTACTTTTTCCTCCTCCGTCAACACGAATGCCTTAGCAAACCTTGACAAACTCGTAAACTTGGCTTTATACTTAGCCACAGTCATCCTCTCTTGCACTAGATTGATGAACTTCATCCTTAGTGCCTCTTTTGCCGTGTCAATAAAATACTAATCAAGAAATGCTTTCTTAAAAGGCTTTCACTTTTTAGCTACACTCCTCAACAATCTTCCACCATTAGAGTGCGTCCCCTTATAATTGGTATGACGCAAATAAAACTCTCAACTATTCCTTGATCACCAAGATCGTATCTAACACTCTTGTGACTTGCTCAAGCCAATCCTCCGCAATCAACGAATAACGAATCTGGTTAACCCTTAAACGTAGGCGGGCAAAGTTGTAGAAAAGCCTTCATGGCCGTAGTAGCCCTAGAGTCCGTCGCTCTAACAGGCACTTGCATTATTTGCATATTGTTCCTCACCACTTGCTCAATTATGGTGAAGACCCCTTGCATAAACTCCGTGCCACCAAATATCGCTGGTGGAGCTCCTCTCACATTTCCTACATTACCTCCAGGAACACTAGCTTCTCCTCCCATCATTGACTCTTGGTGATTATCATCATCTCCCTTATCACGAACTCCACGAGCCCCGCGTGCTACTCTAGCCCCGTGAGCTCCTGTAAGTGACTTTGCGCGACCTCTCACGTTGCGTGGTGACATGTTCTACAGAATGCCACAAGAAAAACAATTAGACAATCATACTCACTTATGATTCCATCATAACACCTGCGATACCATATGTAAATCAATAACAAGATACCATGTCTACCATGTACATTCATGTTATTCTCATTACATAAACAACACACCCACGTTAATCCTTAACACTTAGACCCTAAAACAAACGTGGTCTAATCACCCTACAACTCATAGGTATTCATACCTAGAGCTCTTGACATGTTATCTTAATTACATGTATAACACTCTCATGTTATTCCTTAATAACTATCCACCAAAACAAATGTGGCTTAACCACCCCACGGCTCATAGGTATTCAAACCTAGAGCTTTGATACCATGTTGTCACACCCCGATCAAACCAAGACATGGCTACGTAAGCAAACAACTCAAACGCAAAAAAGTCAACCTAAATAATATGACAAATATACTTGTCATTACATCAGAGTACAATACATCTATCATTTTCGTGGGACGATGCTCTCCATGAGCTATCAAATACAAAATATGAATGATAATCCACAGACAATGCCCACACCGGGCCAAAAGAATATTACAATTCTCAAAAGTACATGTTAATAGGTTTATCAAAATAAACTACACAATTGACATCCACATGCCTCATGATTCAGGATAACCCTCAGTACCTGAAATTCATTTTTAGTAAAGGTGAGTTACCTTGAAAAGACAATGAAAACATAATGCAATAAAATATGCTTTCATTCCTATCAAAATACAAATTTTGATTTCAATGCAAAACTCTTATCACATTCTCAATTTTTCGTAAAGCACTTATCATTTTGCACTCTATTATTTCTCAAATTTCTACTTTCCTCAAAAGCAAAACTTTTATCATTTAGAATAACTCACCAAGGACCATATCCCTAAACAATCTCATTATGCACCAAGCACATGAGACAACATTCGACCCATTCCTTAAACTTTCATCATAAACCTTAACATCTTTACCATTTGTCAACTTTCTAAACTTTCACCGTAGGCCTTGACATGCCTTCCATGTATATCGTTGCCATCTAG
>BRYE01000014.1:11812074-11819574 GCA_030159115.1 Actinidia arguta var. hypoleuca | reverse complement strand
TCAAATACAAGTTTATGAATATTAACCGGATAGACCTCGGTGTATGAAAAAGAGCTTACTCCACTAAAGAGTTGGCAACGCCCTCCCCCCCTTCAATGTTCTCCTCATCCCCAGCAGCATTCACCTCAGTGTTATTGAGGTCGGTGGTAGAAGTATTCAACGCGTTCTCCTTACATTCCTCTAAAGCACCCTCCTCCATGTATGACGAAGCCAATGAGGTTGAAGGAGGGGTAAGGAGTAGGTGTGGGTGGATACTTAAGAGGTGGAGCTAGCTTGGACCAGGCTTCATGGGAATTTTTGATTTCGAGCTCCGCCAGGCAAGTAGTGCAGCCTTTAATGAAGGCAGCTACTCTTTCGTCCTCAACAGCACAAACACAATACTCACCGGCTAGATTCCAACCTCTGTCGAAGGAGAGTTTATACTCTTTCGTGCTCAACAGCACGAACACAGTACTCACCGGCTCGATTCCAACCTCTGCCAAATGAGAGCTTATACTACGCCCCTTACATAGCCTTTAGCTTTTTAACCCACTTTAAAAGTTGTCACTTTCTCTTTCTCCTTCTTTACGTCTTCAATAGCTTTGGAAACTACAGTCATCTTCTTCCTCATCTTGGTCTCTAGGGTTGTTGCCTTCTTTTGTGCTTTGCACAACTCGTTATCACGCTTTTCTTCTCTATTGAAATTCTTTACCCGGCCATGAAGGTTGAAAAGTTAGAAAAATTGAGTGTTTGTCAATCCACTATAAAGTGAAAATCAAATTGAATTATCACATTGACCCCCTACAAATACATGAGCATGGTAGCTGAAAATGGCAAGGGAGGTCTGAAAATTCCCCACGTTGTCTTTGACCCTTACCTTCTTACCGAGCTCACCAATTCTGAGCTTGGGGTTTCAGAACTCAACCTAAGGGGTTGGTCCTAACAGAGAACCTCTATCCAAACTAACACTGGTGCCAGTGTGGCGAGCCTTCTTTCTTGATTTCTACTCGGCATGCCCTATCCCCTTGTACTTTGAATGCTTGGCTTGAGAAGGGGAGGCATCGTAAATAATGGCGGGGGTGTCTGTAACACCCCAAATCCGTTAAATTCGTTGAATACATAAACCATTATCCGTACATCAATTAAGGAGGTTAAGTATGAAATTAGAAGACTCAAATCTAAGTTAAGAATCCTTGAAACGAAAATTTCATTTCTGCCCAGTTTTGTTCTTAGGGTTCGAACGCTAGGATAGGCGTTCGAACGCTAAATCCAAAATCCTTCTTACATTTCGAACGTTAAAGAGAGCGTTCGAACTCTACCGCCTGTGGCAGATTTTATGCTCTCAGTATCTCCGACTCACGATTTGTTCTTAGGATTCAAATGCTAGGATAGGCGTTCGAACGCTAAACCCAGAATCCTTCTTACAGTTCGAACGTTAAAGAGAGCGTTCGAACTCTACCACCTGTGGTAGATTTTATGCTCTCAGTATCTCCGACTCACATTTTGTTCTTAGCGTTCGAACGCTAGTAAGGGCGTTCGAACACCAACAATATAAAATGAAAAATAAATAAGGAACACCAGATTAAAAATAGGCGAGCCACATGGGATTATTTCCCATGTGTCTCAGCAAATATACCCACACACAAACACATTCGGAGAGAGAAGAAAGAGAAAAGAGAAAGAGAAGAGAGAGAGAGAGAATAAAGAAAGGAAGAAGAAGGAAGGAAGAGAAGGAGAAGCTTGGAGAGAGTCCAAAATCCAAGCCTAAGGAAGTCATTGAAAGCTTTACCAAGCTGGAGGAGGTGAGAAAAATCTTTTTTTCTATGTATATGTATGTTAGGGTTTTTAGTTTTGATTTCAAAACTAGATCTACCATGTTAGGGCTAAAATGAAGGCTTAATTTTGAGATATTGTAGCACTAGTAGGTCACTTATAGTAGTCCCAAAGTATTAAAAAGATTGGATTAGATTTAGATTAAGATTTGGGAAATTTTCAAAAAAACAGTTACTATTCCTGCGACTCCACGCAGCGAGGGTTCGAACGCCCATGAACAGGGTTCGAACGGTCTAGACTTTTGACCTTAACGTTCGAACGCCACTTTTAAAACACTTTTAACGTTCGGACGGTAGTCACTTTAGCCTTAGAGTTCGAACGCTAAGCCAAGAGTTCGAACGAACAGAGAAGGGAAGCTTAAGTATTTAACCTTAGAGTTCGAACGCCTCTGTGCAGCGTTCGAATGGACAGAAAGCCAAAAACTAGACATTTTGCCTAAGCGTTTGAACGCCTCTGTGTAGCGTTCGAACGGACAAAGAGTGAAAACTCAATATTTAGCCTGAGCGTTCGAACGCCAAAACCAGAGTTCGAACGCCAAGACTAATTTCAGACAGTTATGGACCATTTTCTTTTAAAACTCCATAATCATAACCATAGTATGTTAAGCCCTTCAACTACCTAATAGAGGACTTAGGCCTACGTTTAAGGGTTTTGATTTAGAACAAAAGTGTCTAATGTAAACGGAGAGTAGTATTACTTTAAGTCAATTAATACCGTGTTACTATACTTAGCCATTGACGTTTCTATCCCTTACATGTAGGGACACACGACGTAGCATCTAGCCAAGGAAACCCAGGTGAGTAACATGATGCCATGGACAAAACCTATGTATCTTCAAAAGTGTTTTCAATACGTATTATGTTATATGTAATCGTTTTTCCATGCTTTTAATGCATCAATGATTATATTCTAAATATAAATGCCATGTCTTTCAAAGTACGCAATGTTACTATGCTATGTATTGAAATCCATGGATGCATGATTTACAAGAAAAACTAAGTATGTTCAAGATAAGCAAGTATAGTGACACTCGGGGTCCCCCGTGGTGGGACTTTAATCTAGCCTAAGGTCCTAAGGTAGATGGGGGACATAAAATAAGTTCCATCTACAAAGTGAGATATCTCTAGCCAAAAGAGCCACCCGACCTATATGGTCATCCAGTTCAGCCGAGTTGTCATAATTTTAGTATATGATATGTACGAATACAAAAGCAAGTATGCCAAGATTCTGTGAGCTTCAAGTTTATGAAAGTTTATGTTTTCAGAAAAGATATGTATGCTCACATGTTTAAGTTAAATGATATAAGTGTGTTATGAAATAATCCATGGTATTTTATGTTCATGCATCTGTTGTTAATCACTAAGTTTTTAGCTTACGTTTTCGAAAATCTTTTCAGGTGACCAGTCCGAGGAGCAGTAAGAAGAAGATAGCAAGTAGACTTTAGTTTTGTGGTCAATGGCCTTATGTTGTTTTGTAAGGGCTAGATCATATATTATGTAGTGATGTATGGCCATGTCATGCATAACTTAATTTGGCCATGTGATGTATGTAGAAAGTTTAAAACTTAGGCACAGCTCTGTATATAGTGTGCACACTCTACTTTATTATTTTTAGTATTATGACGCTTTCGAAAAAGAAAAATTATACCAATTTGAATGAGTATGCACAGGTTAAAGATAAGTAGGCCTTGGCGGCAAGTCGTCGGCCGGTGACGTACCATTGATCCGCATAGACCGGGTTGCGCTGCGTTGCATTGTCGGCGCGCATTCTAGACAAATAAGATGAAGTAGGAACATCAGGGCGTAGGCTCTTCACCTTGGGAGGCATCACCAAAATGAAGCTCGACACCTCTGGCTCTTTTCCTTCTTCTTGTTCTTTTGACTCTCATTGGTAGGAGTGTTCAACTTCCTCCTTTAGAGCTGTTAGGTGATGAACTGGTTGGAATTCAACTACCTCAAGGGCCTCTTTGTTCGATCTGGACACCAGAACATGGTTATTGGCAACCGATTCTCCCCATGTTCCTCCTCTCTTTCCATCTTGGTTAAGTTGCCAGCGTCTTTTGGGGCAAGCATAGCCTTTAACTCGCGGCTAGATAGCCCACTAATTAAGCTAGATTTGCAATTAGCCTCTTCCTCATCTTTGTCGTCTACAATGGCCATGATGTTTAACCAGTCATTGATAGTCCAGTCAGAAGAGCTGACTCTACTTACTATGCTGGGTTCGTTGGTTCTCATATCCGGAGCGCGGGTAGTGCTACCTCACCTAGCTTGGAAGCTCAGTGTGGGATAGTGTGGTGGTATATAGGCTCGTACTAGAGCAAAGTCGCTTGGACCTTAGCAGTTATTGGCGTGAAAGATCACCGCTTTGCACTGGTCTGATCTGAGCTTTTAACGATTGTTGAAACCTGTAACTCAAAATTCCAAGCTATGAGAACAAATTATCAACCGAGATGCAAACAACAATGAAATACAACAAAGCACATAAGCATTCACAACACGGATGGTATCTTACCATTCTCGATATGACCGTTTTGCCTCAGGAAACCCCATAAGCCGTCATCACCAAATACTAAATGGTTTTAGCTACCTTAATGTACTATTATATTTTTTGGAGTTTCACTAGCTAATTTAATCAAAATCCTAATTTAATTAACATCAAGTGGATGCTAATAGCAACAAATAGTATGTCAACTAGGGGATTCAAAGTTTGAACTCTAGAGTTGAATGTTTGTGACACTAATGCCTTCCATTTATCACTAATCACATATGTTTTCATGAATTATTTTTGGGTATATATATTACATTGATCTCCCATTAGGATTATGACGAACACACTGCGTGCACACCTAACTTTTAATGAAATTGCACCAACTTGCCTTGGATGGGCTTGAAAATTTAACATTGTTAACGAGAACGTTAAGTTGCCAATGTATCCTTTGAATCTTCTTACAATTGACAATTAAACTCTCCTAATGCATACTCATTTCAATAGCAAAAAAAATGTAGTCATCTCTTTCTCATAAGAAAACCAATTCGACCGACGTTGCCCATCCATCCTTTTCTTCCCTATGCTTTCCCTTTATTGCACTACCCAGGTCTTCTTATGTTCCCCCATCCTCTACCTCCACCTTCAACCCATAACCAACCAAACCCCATTGTTTCAAAATGTCATCACCACCATACAACCAATGACACTCTGCACAACCATATTTAAGACACAATTAACGGCTGATTGTAAGTACCGAATACTAGATAAGGGAGTGCCTATGATCGATATAGGATATATTGGCAAGTGACTGAGGGGGGATCGGTGATGATTACAAATAGTGATAGTAAGAGCAATCAACAATGGCGCTGCGGCAGGCGCTACGCCATGGTGGAAAGCGGTGGTGACAAAGTTGCAAGGGATGGCGAGGGTAATAGGCCATGGTAGAGTGCTGTATTAGTCCACGATGGTTCTATGCAATGAAGTGGCGGGTTTCTCTCTCTCTATGGATTTGGGGTAGTAGTGGTGTTGAAAGTAGAAGAAAACAAAGAAGGGGTGAACAAAGTGATAAGGCTAAGGTTTGCAAGTGTTGGGAAGAAAGAAGAAGAAAAAGTGTTTGGTGGTTTGAGTTTATTTCGGTTACGAATCAAATTTAAAATTTAGGCAAATTACAATGACCTCCCCTAAGGTTTGTACTTAATACAGGTTTCCCCTTCAACTTTTAAAATTACACTAACTTCCCCTGTCAGAATTTGTTTGCTAATGGAGATAAGGGAATATGCAGTTTTACTTTAATACCCTCAACTTGACAATGAGATTTACTAAATTGTTCTCTTTGCCCTCTTTCGTCTCTCTTTTGCTGTCATCCACCACCATCACCAACCGCCACCATCCCCCGCCACTAATCATTCAGCCATCAATGGAAACCAAAATACCTCCACCGTGTAAACCATAACGCCCCACCCACCCACCCCTACCCCTACCCCCACCGCTACCCCTACCCCTCAAACAATTGCTGCATAAAATCCCAAACATGGACAACAACACTGCAACCATGTACCACCAACGAATTCGACACACATGGATACCTAACCCCCATCCCCATGGCCCTATTATAAAACCACGAATTCGACATACTGCTACCTTTTTGTAAAACCACCAACCACCGCCTCCATCTTTACTTTATAATAAATATCCCGTATGGTCACATATACACACGTATAAATACGACAACAATGATGATGACCTCTAGAGCAGAG
Source organism: Actinidia arguta var. hypoleuca (assembly GCA_030159115.1). NCBI lineage: Eukaryota > Viridiplantae > Streptophyta > Magnoliopsida > Ericales > Actinidiaceae > Actinidia > Actinidia arguta. The sequence goes on along the minus strand of BRYE01000014.1, from coordinate 11,813,518 downwards.
GAGAGAAAAAGCCGATTGAATACCTATCACCGCTTGAAACTCTCTGTGATCAACCCAACAACCACCAATCGCCCTTATTCCTCGCACAAAAAAATAAAGTGGAATAGGCTATGGGACCAGAATTTCTCCAGTAGGACTTTTCAATGTGCGAGGCAAAATATTTTTAATTTGTATTTATTTTACTTTCTCCTCAAAGTGTTTTTTTGAGTGTTAGTATGTAAAATCCACACCATGGTTGTAATTTGAAGAATCTTGGAAGTTGAATCTACAGTAATAGAAGGTTTAAAGATTTTTTAAACTATACAAATTAAAGTGCAATTTTGAGCTAACTATCGCTTCGCGAGCACCACTTTCTGATGGGATTTAGATCGCTCGCCCCTCGAGTGAGTGAGTAACGAAGGCTTCACGTTTCAGTATTATAGTATAATATGAGATGTGACTTTTTACCCTAGTTGTGCTGATTTTTAAGAACATAAGACTAGGGTTCGTGAAATTAAGAGACTTTTGGATGCTCCATTGATTTGGAGACATAAATGTGTTCTTTAGGGTTTTCTTTACCATTCAAACTCGAAGAATAAGTCGTTTTGAAGTTGTTCGAAGGTACAATTGAAGACTTGGTGGACTCCGAGTTGGTTCAAGGGGTCGAAGCGCATGAAGAGTTGCACGGTTCACAAGAATTCGATAGCCAAGTTTGTGGATTCATGATAGGATTGTGAGAAACTCTTGTATTCGCTATTTTGTTTATACTGCTTTCTTTCCTTGATCCCGTATTTTGTCCCTACTTTGGGATTTTCCATGTATATCTGGTGTCCTTACTGATTGCTTTGTTTAATACTTTCATTGAATATTAATTGATTAATTAACAAATTCACAATTAGGTTTCTTTTTCAAATTGGTATCAAAACATGTTGCTCGTCTATATATTTTTGATTTAAAAGTCAACGAGTTGATCTGTAGTTATGGATTTGCCAAAAGAGGGTATTCGACCACTCGTCCCCCCATACTATAGGCTAATAATTTTTAGTACTAGAAAACACACATGAGAATCTTTTTGAAATCCATTGGTGAGCGTTTTTTATTGTCTTTGACGGATGGTTACACTGTTTCAATCATATTTGCTCAGGGAATTTCTACACCTAAACTTGCACTTTAGAGCTTGGTGGAACAACTTATTCCTGAACGCTCTATATAATGGTGTCCCATCAAATGAATTTATACGAATCTCTATGTGTGATGCTGCTAAAAATGCATGGGACATTCTCTGTAAGGGTACTAAAAAGGTTAAACGGTCAGAACTTCAAAGACTGATTTTGAATTAATTGTCATGCAAGAGAATGAGTCATTTGTACTTTTATACCAGACTGAGTAACATTAGTTACTGCTTGTTATAACCTCGATGAAATCATTTCCCAAGATAAGGTAGTTAAGAAAATATTTAGATCAC
>BRYE01000014.1:11804574-11807074 GCA_030159115.1 Actinidia arguta var. hypoleuca | reverse complement strand
AGTTTGAAGAATGAATGATAAAGTGTCGACACACGAAATTGAAGAGTCGACATATGGAGACAGAAAATAAGAGTTTGAGTGTTCTCTTGTATAAGCAAAACACTTGTAAGTTGAAGTGGGTCTTGGACAAAATCACTTGGTAGAACTTGAAAGAAGTTCTTGTGTAAAAGTGAACTGAGCACTTGGTAAATCATCACCTACTCTATAATTGGTGATTGCATAGTAGAAGAAGACTTCGAGGAGGTCTTAGGGTTAAGACATAGATCACAAGTTGTGGTTGAACCTCGGTAATTCTTGGTGTGCTTACTTGTGCCTTGCATTCATTTTATTATTTTTTATATTGCATTGCATACATCTTGAGATTAATCTTTAATCAATTTTAATTGCAATTATTTGTAGAAAAACTCAATTCACCCCCCCTCTTGGGTTGCCTTTTGGGCTAACAGCTTATCCTTGTCTAATTTTGTATTGTAAGTGTTATTTTCTTGCCTTCCCCTCCATTGCGTGAGAAGACAAAAATATTTATGCACGAAATTGCTACCTTTGGGCAATGAGTGAAAGCTACCTCGTCCAGAAATAAAAATTTCTACCTTGAACAAAGGGAATTTAGAGAGTAGAGAAGGCTACCGTGTTCAGTTGTGTAAAAGTCACCTATGAAAGATCAAAATTTGATAAATTCTTGATAAAAGGTGGTGAGTTATTGAGAGGGAGTTTCTTCTATCTTATCTCTTGACAAATAGACAGTTTCTTGGTTTGAGTTCTCATTGTGGGTGGATGTATTATGAAAGGGTGTGATTCTTTTTTCTCGACTATTCTTGCATACTTAGTGATATCTGTTGTGTCTTTCATAAACACACTGACTTGAAGTTCATTATGATCATATTAAGTTGCTTAAATTAGTTTATTGAACGTGTGAACATGTTTTCTCATGGTTGGCTACGTGAACAATTAGAGTGCCATTTCTGATTCAATTCACATAATTGTTCAGTTTTTTTCTTTAATTTTGTTGACTTTTGGTTCTTTTATTTTGGCTTTGATTATTAGATTCTGGCACATTCCTATGTGATTTTGGAGGCTAATTATAGCTTTTCTCTACTTTACTTGTCTTGGCTTTAGTTACTTTTCCCTTTATCCATATGTGACAAAAAGGGGAGTAAATATTAGTTGGTAGTTAATGGTTGTTAATGGTTATGCCTCTCATGTTATATATCTATCTTTGTCACATATTGCTTTGCCCTGTTGAGATACTTTGCCCTGTTGAGATGTTGACCTATTGAGATATTTTTTTACAGGATTCACATTTCGAGCTATCACTCATTTCAAGTCACTTGGTGGGATTTAGGGGTAGGTCTTTTTTATTTTAGAAGTTTTGTCAAAGCATTGACAAAAGAGAACATTGTTGGGACTAGAATTTCTCTAGTAGAGTTTGTCAATTTATGAGGCAAAATATTTTTAATTTGTATTTATTTTAATTTATCCTCCGAGTATTCTTTTGAGTGTTAGTATGTGAATCCGCACCATAATTATAATTTAAAGAAGCTTTAGTGTTGAATCTATAGTAATTGAAAGTTCTAAAGATTTCTAAAACTACAGAGACTAAAGTGTGTATAATTGGTGTCCTTACTACTTTGTTTACTGCTTTCATTTTGTTTTGAATGGTAGATTTGTCGAATATTACTTGATTAATTAAAAAATTCACAACTAGGTTTCTTTTTCAGGCTGCAGATTAGAGGTGGTCACAGAATGGCGATATTGCGAGAAGGCAATCTATAACTTTCCCCTTTTTTGTCGGTGCTATGGTGGAATTTTCCCATCTTTCGCTAAATCTCTAAGTTAATTGCCTAATCAGGGTTATATATGCTACATATAGAATTAGGGGAAAGCAAATACGAGTTGATTTGTTAGGTTTGGGATTTGATTTGTGAGAATATTTTGGTCTAGAGGGTTAAAGTGGTGGTGGGATTGGACGATGGCGTTGCTGTGAAGAGGGTCATGGTGGCCTCGCTTCCAAATGCAGCAACAATGAGAATGGATGGATATAGTTGGTTGTAGGAGTAAGGGTGAGGTATTGGCCGGAGTAGTAGTGATGGTACGAGGAGGGGCATGGGAATGGATGGATATAGTTGGTTGTAGGAGTAGGGGTGAGGTGTTGGCCGGAGTAGTAGGGGTGGTACGAGGAGGGGCGAGGGTGGCTGTTGAATGGAAAGAGACTTATTATGTCGTTATGGTGTAGGGCTTTGGAAACTTGATATACCAGTGGGATGGAGAGCGAGAGCGAAAAGGGAAATAGCATTTTTTTTCTTGTTTTTGAGTGGTTATTCAGAAGGTTTCTTTCTTTTTATTTACATAGGTTATTTAGAAGGCTAAAGTTGGCATTTTGGTAAAGTTTGACAATGACATCATCAAAAGTTGTTAATTGACTTAACGGTCAACTAATGGAGAGGGAAAATTGCAATATGGCTATGAATCTCAGGGGAAGGTATTGTAATTTTTGAAAGGT
>BRYE01000014.1:11767074-11772074 GCA_030159115.1 Actinidia arguta var. hypoleuca | reverse complement strand
AAGTTTGCCTAGGTCTATGTGTCCAAATCCCTCTACTTGTGGATTGTGGTAGCTTGCTTAGCCACAACAATCAATTCCTATTTACATTAGTCATTTTCTTCAAAGTTTGTGATTGTTGGTCAATTGTCTAATAACATTTGAAACGCTCTACAAATAGTTTTAGATGTGATACAACTTTGGACCGAGTATATTAGTTCGTAATGGTAGAATACCAAAACTCATTACACAAGTCCCATTGATACTTTTGTAAATTTTAGACTTCGAAAAGATTTTTTTGATAAGAACAAAGAGTTTTAAAAAGGTCTTTTTATTTGAATCTTAGGATTTATTGATTGAATTATTTTAAAATTTATGATGTGTGATTAAATATCATGTTTATAGTTCTATAACTTCAAAAAAATATTTTACCAGTAGTGATAATAGATCCAAAACAGTACACTGCTACACAGACATACATTATCAGTAATCAAAATGGTACATTAACGGTTGTAGAATTGACAATGTTGCTTGAAACTAGTTGTGGAAAATATATTATATTATATGTGTGTGTGTGTGTGTGTGTGTGTGTGTGGCCACATCACGCTCTATTGGCACTAAAATTATTTTTTATTAAAATCTTTTAGTTATGTTTGAATTTCGAATTTATAAAAAAAATAGGAAAAAAACAAAAAAAAAGTAAAAGAAGATGTTAAATTTGTTTTTTCTTTTAGGAAAAAAAATAAAAAACTTCCAAATTCTTTTTTTCCACAAAATTAAGGATGAATATTTATATATTATTTAATGTCTTCTACACTTTTCATCCCCACCCATTGAATTGTTGGTTAAGACAACCATGATTTGAAATCATGGTACCCGAAATAACAAAATACAAATCATGGTCTCAATAATAATGCAAGGTCACAAAAAAAATTTGAAAAAAAAAGAGGACGAAAGAGAAAATAAGATATATTCTTTTTTTAAAAAAAAACTCCCCATGGGTGCAGTCCTCCATCAAGTCATATTCAATAAAGGAATAGGCTAGGGGACAAACTCATGTCCACTTGTACATATTGTCCTTGTGTGGTTTGGTGCTCCAAAATGCACCTTTTCCCCCTCACAAATGGGTCTAAAAAGTGTGGAGTGAAATGCCTCTCGCATGGTCTTGCACACGTGCGTGCAATAGGGTTTGTGTTGGAAGGTGACCAAACAATGATGTCAATCCGATAAGATTGCCTTGTCTTCTAGGTGTCCAAATCCCTCTACTTGTAGCTTGCTTACCCACTATTTACAATATGAATCATCATTCTCTTAAGAGTTTGTGATTGTTGGCCAATAGTCAAATAACATTTGAAACCCTCTCCGAATAGATTTTAGATGTGATACTAAGGAAAAACAGCTCTGTTCCAATTCTTTTCTTATGGATTTTTTTAGAAATAGAAAACTTACTAATTCCCTTAATCAAAAAAAAAATGTCCATCTAAGAAAGACGTATCGTTTTTTCACCCATTTGAGAGTTCAAATATTCTCACTGTACATAAATCTATTTTTTTTAACTGTTACACAATAGTCTAAACACAATATGATAAGATAATTCAGTCAATCATATTCGACTTGAACCCACATTAGCTCAAATGGACAACAAAGAACCTCATAATCCTTTGAATAGCAAAGTAGTTGCCATATTCCCTTGGGAATGTCATAACGTGTTTCACTATAGGAACGTGCACGAATTCGTTCTATACGTGAAGGATAGACTTGTTAACTATATAAATTTGGTATATTGATATTTTAGCTACCCGCTGCCAACCCGCACACTTTCAGAAAAGAAAAGGAGGGTTGGCTAATGTTTCAAGCAATTTCAACTCGACGGGTAGGGGCAAGTTGAGCTTGGTGGAGCTAACAAATGGTCTGCAGCGAGAGACCACACTCGTGCAAATACAACGACCTCAATAATTCCATGCTAGTCCTCTGATCCAACCACAAATTGACAATTACAGTGGATAAAAAAATAACTAAACTACATAACATAGGGTCTTCCCCGTCAAAGGAAAATGCCCCCAAACCCAATAACATAAACTCAAATATGCGACAGAAATACTCCAGCAACATAAAATTGAATGTAGATTTTTTTGGTTGTTGTAGGAAAGATAAGATGTTTCTATTGTTGTATATATATATATATATATATATATATATATACACACCCCTATGTAATATAGGTCAAGTTCGTAATGAGTTCACAGTTTTTTACCAACGTTTGAATCAACTCTCTTAAAAACGCTTCACTTACCCTCCCAATCCCACCGGCTTATCCTCTCAATCTATGGGTTTTGGCTTGGATTGGGCAGGTTGGACGGGTTGATGAGTTTTTTGTATACCCCTATTCAAAGACATCATATAACTCCATCTAATAGAATTAAGACACTATCAAAATATAATTTTTTATTTGGTTAAACATAGTAATTTATTTTAAACTCAATGTCTTTCAGATCTTTCTGTTAACTATTTAGGAGTGAATCCTGTTTACAAACAAAAATTTTAAAGATGGTTTATTTTTTTGAAATTGAAAAATTAAAACTGAAAAATGTGAAAGTATTGATCATCACTCATGTAAAAGTTTAAGTTATTTAAAAGATGAATAAATTTATTATTTATATTCTCAACACTCCTCTCATGTGGCAGACTCTCCTCCAACAAGCCAACGAAATACATGCAACATTTTAATGATCCGGCAGTAGGGAGTTTTGAACACATAATCAATTACCCCTATTATGCCATGTGAAAGTTTGATGCATTAGTCATTAGAGGAGGGAGATAGAAAACTTTATTACTTATCTCTTCAACAAGCAAAAATAAAACATTTTTATGAATAATTTTATTTGATAAAATTTAACTAGTCAGGAAAAAGAAGCTTCAATGCCTCCATTCAAGTCGGTCTTTTTACTCAAGGATGAAAATTTTTCACATGGCATCAACCGAGTACATTTCGTACCGATAACACGCCCATGTGATTGGGGCTCTAAGACTTGATTCACCAGCTCTTTACGGGGAAAAAAAGTTGACATCTTTTTAATAGATTTTTGGGAAAAATTGTCATATCTTGGAATGACAATCAATTTTTGTAACTGGTTATTTTATCCTATTTGATACTGAATTTCCAAAAATTGTAACACAATAGGCTTCGATTTGTGCTTCTTGTTTTATTTTCTACACACTCGGTACCAAGGACTTCCGTCAAAAGATATCATAACGCCTATATGAATATAGATCCTAAAAATTATTGTGAATGAAGTCATTTAATTCTACCAAAACCAAAGGATAAGTTTTCTAAATTTTTATAGACGGAAGAAAGTTTTAAAAAAAAAATATACCCAGTCCAAAAGAATAGTAAATATATGTAGAGAAAAAACTGTGGAAAATTGAAAAATATGTAATACATTTTAGTATCCATGAAAAGAGAAATATAGGGAAGATATGAAAGAGTGTCACATTTTATATGACACCGTTTAATGAGGGGGAAAAAACTCTTAGACAAAGAAAAGGCTCGAACCTCAGCTACACTCTTTAAACAGATGGCTCCTTTTGGTGAGTAAATGCATGCATGGGTTTCAATGCCTATGTCCTTAAGAGCCTATAATTAGATAATTCTTTATCTCATAAGTCTTTCATGTTTATAACTTAATTCTGAATGTATTAAATGAAATAAAATTAATCAATTTGATATTCAAAATTCAGATCACTTAAAAATTTTAAGTACTTATTAAAATCTTATTAAAATATAGCTTAAATTTAAAATAAAAATTAAGTAATAATTACTTAATTCTGATTAAATTTTATATTATGTGTTAAAAAATATTGAGATGCACCATTATGGCCGCCACACCACCACCATAGCCACTACCACCACCTTCACGACCACCACCACCACCCATCTACCATCATTGATTCGATCATGCCCGACCTCAATCCCACACCTCTCAACCACAATTGACTCCACCAGCACCCTTCAAGCACCGCCGTTGCCGCCACCACCATTCGAACACCACCACTACTACTGCTGTCACGCATTGTTATAACCACCATTCCTCTCTACTACCATTCCTTTACTACCAATACTGCAACTACCACCACTGTCATCCTCTCCACCACCTATATTACCCATTTTACCACATCTATACCCCCACCACATCACCCGTTCAACAACAACAACAACAATCACCATCACCTTTCTACTATCACAACTATCATCAAGATTATATTAGCATCGTATCATTACATCACTACCACCAAACCACCACAACTTCTTTTATAAAATTTTCATAAAAATAGGAAAAAAAAATCGTTGAACATACAAATTAGATTTAGTTTTAGTTTTGTGAAAATTTCAATCAGATTCAATTCAGTACTTATGTTTTTATCAAAAAAATTTAAACTTAAAATATTTAGGGCTTGTTTGTTAATTGTTTTATTTTTATTTTTCTGTTTTTATTTTGTTTTATTTATAAATGAAAATATAAAACTTGTTTGTGTTGTAAAAAATAAATAAAAACAAGAAAAAATTATTTTCACTATTTTTAAAAATAGTGAAAACAAGAAAAAGATATTTTCTTTTTGTTTCTAAAAATTTTTCATCCAAAATTTTTTGGTTCCACCTCCTCCTCCTCCTCCTCCTCCTCCTCAAGACCTTTCAACAAGATTATATTCATAATCTTATCTTAAATATATTGAAGGTATTCTTGGACATCAATTAACTTTGAAGAAGTAATTTCAAGCCTTAGAAGCTTTATTTGGATGATCTATGAAAAGCTTGAAGATATTGAAGTAAAATTGGTGAAGGCTTGCAAAGCCAAACTTTTTAGGCAAGAAGTGTCAACAAATGATTATGTGGTGTCGACACATGAAAACACATGAAGACTTGGAAGCTATATTGAATAATTTGAGAAAGTCTTAAACAAATAGAAAAAGCTATGAATCTCGCTGGATCGAATACCTTGAATATCGTATATATCCAAATAGAAGAC
>BRYE01000014.1:11757074-11759574 GCA_030159115.1 Actinidia arguta var. hypoleuca | reverse complement strand
TTTGAACGCCAAACCCAGCGTTCGAACGCACAGAGAAGGAAAGCTTAAGCATTTAGTCTTAGCGTTCGAACGCCTCTATGCATCGTTCGAACGGACATAAAGTAAAAATCAGACATTTAGTCTCAGAGTTCGAATGGCTCTGTGCAGCATTCGAATGGATAGAAAGTAAAGACCAGATATTTTGCCTTAGCATTCAAATGCCTCTGTGCAGCGTTCGAACGGACAAAGAGTGAGAATCCAATATTTAGCCTGAGCGTTCGAATGCCAAAACCAGAGTTCGAACGCCAAGATCAATTTCAGGCAGTTATGGACCCTTTTCTTTTAAAACACTATGATCATAGCCATAGTATGTTAAGTCCTTCAACTACCCAATAGAGGACTTAGGTCTGTGTTTAAGGAATTTTGACTTAGAACAAAAGTGTCTAAGGTGAATGGAGAGTAGTATTACTTTGAGTCAATTAATGCCTTATTATTATACCTAGCAATTGATATTTCTATCCCTTACATGTAAGGACACGCGACGTAACACCTAACCAAGAGAATCCAGGTGAGTAACATGATGCCATGAATAAAATTATGTATTTTTAAAATATTTTTAATACGTACTATGCATATTCAAATGTTTTTCATATTTTAATGCATTAAATGAATATGTTATGATATGAACATGTTTTCTAAATATATGCAAATGTTGTTACGCAATGTATTGAAAACCCATGAATGACTGAATTGAAATGATTTGATGCTTAGCATGAATTTATGTGAAAATCAAAATATGTTCAAAGTATGTATGCATGGTGACCCTCGGGGTCCTCTCGTGACGGGACCTTAACCAAGCCCGATAGTCCTAATGGTAGAGTAGGGGACATGAAATAAGTCCACTCTACAATCGAGATATCTCAGGCCTAAAGAGCCACTCATAACCTATATGGTTAGTACACATGACCTAAGGGTCATTAGCCGAGTCGTTACACCCTATGATATATTCATGATTTCAAGAAGCCATGATATGTTGAATGATCACGGTATGTTTTTTAGATATGTTATGTCATGTTTACGTGAGCTTCAAGTTTATAAAATCTCAATCACACGTTTTACACTTAATACGCTATGTATGCTACGAATGATCCATGGTATTTTATGTTCATGCATTACTGTTATTCACTAAGTAATTAACTTATATTTTTGAAAACCTTTTCAGGAAGTCAGTCCGAATAGCCTTAAGACGAAGTTAGCCAACAGAAGTTAACTTTGTGGCCTACGAGTCTTATTATGTAGCTTTGAGTATGGGCTAGGCCCTAGATGATGTAATTAAAGTTGGTGTCAACATGTACGTAAGTAGTTTAAAAATTTAGGCATAACTCTGTATATTTGTGTACACGTCACACCTTTATATTTTTATATAGAATGACGTTTCCACGCAAGAGAAAAATTTTATTATTTTAAATGAGTATGCACAGGTGATCAACAGTATGAAAGTAAGTAGGCCTTGGTGGGTCAGCCACCGGCCATCACGTGCCCATGATCCACATAGACCGGGCTGCGGGGCGTGACATTTGTTAAACGAATTGGACATACGTAATTATTTCACTTGATTGATTTGGATAATATTTATGTTATAGATTTATATTGATAAATTACTATGTGTTTGAATCCTATTTGCATTGATTATGTACATCGCACATACATTTTACTCCATATTGCCAATCAATATTTCATCAACTTCATTCCCAAACATCAAGAATAAATTTTACCTCTCCTTTACCTATTCAAAACTTTCATTTTGAGAAGAAATTTGCATGATTTTTATTAGTATTTTAAATTTTTTTATTCGTAAATGATATGTAATCTTATTTTTGAATGTTTATTCATGATAGTATATATTTGGATGTTTAGATGACTTGATATTTTTATGGGTGTAACTTATAACAATCATCTTTATATGTTAACATTTTTTTTTACATGTCAAATATATTATCTCTTTTTGATGAATTGACAAAAAGAGAAAGAATGTATTAATATGAATATGATACAAAAAATGGGATATGAAAAATAAAGTATGATAAAGTATGAACTATAATGAGATAAAGAAAGTATTTGAATTGGAACACATTTATGTATGATTATATTGAATCTTGTTGGTATCTTATTTTAAAAGCAAATATGCCAGCAATAAGGGATAGTAAATTGCATGAGAAAGGGGGAGCAATGATTGTTATGCCCTATAGATTTGTGTTACTTTAAATCTACAAAATAAAGGAGGAGTAATTTAAAAAATTATTTATTGGACATCATTTATTTAGAATTGATTATTATTGCACCTAACTTTTTTTGATAAGTTGACAAAATTGGGGAGATAAATTAGCAATATGGTGATATTGCACTAAAATTCTAGTATGAGCTCCAAATTTCTGATATAGCACTTGCTAAGATCATTAGATTTTGAGTTCATTGTTTATATCATGTAAATTTTTGTCATCATCAAAAAGGGAGAGATTGT
>BRYE01000014.1:11744574-11747074 GCA_030159115.1 Actinidia arguta var. hypoleuca | reverse complement strand
CCCCACGCATGTGATAGACCACTATCCTCTAGAAGTGAGCGAAGACTTGAGCTATACTGAAAGACCAATCGAGATTGTTGATCATCGTGACTAAGTTCTTAGGAACAAGGTCATTCCCTTAGTACGAGTGTTATGGCAGAACCATACGTGGGAAGAATTAACTTGGGAATGAGAAGATGAAATCCGAGAACGATATCCATTTTTATTTGAGTGAACATTACAATAAGTCGAGGTATGTAGCTTTTCTAATTTACAGTAATGCTATTTTGTTTACTCATCATATAAAATTTTGATATTGTCCTTGTCCAGATATTTCGAGAAGGCCGATTGTCTTGGACAGTATTAATCGGGTTACCATGTTGTAGGCTGCCCAACTGACAGGGCAGTAGAGGCAGTCGCAACCAAAGGGTTAACCCCACAATCAAGCACACTAACGATCACCAGTTAGACAATCGAGTATGCAAGAATTTTTATCAGAGTAGCGCAACGGAGACAGGAGGGAACCACAATGACGAGAATAACATAAATACGATGCTAACCAAGTTTGAGGACAAAGTTTTATAAAGGAGGGGATAATGTAATACCCCGAACCCATAAATTTCTTTTATTCATGTCTTAATATAAAGATTTAATCCTATTAGGACCTAATTATAAGTATTTTATGGTCAAAGTGGTCAAAAGTGATCAAAATAGATGAAATGACCAATTAGGAGGAAGGTTGTAACAAGAAAAGGATAGAGGTGGGCACATGGGATTGAATCCCATGTGTTTCTTTCAAGCACCAAGCCAAACACACACACACACACACAAATTCGTATAGAGAGAGAGAGGAAGAAGAAAGAAAGGAAGAAGAAGGAAGGAAGAGAAGGAGAAGCTTGGATAGAGAGTCCAAAAATCCAAGCCTAAGAAAGCCATTGAAAGCTCTACCAAGCTTGAGAAGGTGAGAAAAATCTATTTTTATGTATATGTATAAGTTGAAGAAATTAGGTTATGCCTTAGATGCTTTTAGTAAGCCCAATGTTGAGTTTAGAGGACTCCCTTAAGTCCCAATTTAAGTATATTGAAGCTCAATTCAAAGATTTTGAATGCTAGAAACAAAAATCCCAAATTACTAAATGTTAGGGTTTTTGAAACTTTGACCTTAGATCTACCATGTTAGGGTTAGTTTTGAGGGTTGAGTTTGAGTTATTGTTGTCTCTTGAGTGTGTAGTTGAGCCATAAAAACTTTGGTGAAGTTTTAGGGTAAGATTGGACAAGTTTTTGCAAGTTTCCAGCCGTTTCTGCTGCTGCGCGCGACTGGCATTGGAACTCCACGTTCGAACGTCCAGAGTTAGGATTTTAGTTTTTGCCCTAGCGTTCGAACGCCACGTTCGAACGTCTCGAGAAATTGCCTGGCGTTCGAACGCCACGTTCGAACGCCAGACCATTTTCAACCTAGACACTGTTTTGTAAAACGGGCATAACTTTCTCTAGAAAATTCGGATTGAGACACCGTTTGAAGCGTTGGAAAATAGACTCGTAGACCTTTATAATCACATAAATTTTACAATTTAATACCATATATATTATGAGATATTGACGTTTAAAGTCGACCTAAGATTTTATCAGCAACACAATATTTTTTAGAAATTTAGTCCTTATTCAATTGAGCATAACTTCTTCATTTGGGATGCGTTTCGAACTCATGACCTACCAAATTGAAGGTCATTAAGTCTTTTTTCAAATGATATTTACCTAGGATGTATATTTATTGTCGTGAGGTAAATGAGATGCGATGAAGGAACTATAGCCAAGTGTTGTTTTGGCCATTAATAGTCAACCTAAGATCCTTGAAACTAGTCCTAGAACTGTCTCCCTAGGGCGTAGGTTATCCTTGAGCGGGGATACCTTTAACCAAGTCGAGAGTTGTTATATAGTTTTAAACATTCTCGATCATAGTATTGACATTTTGTATCGTATGTCCTATATGTGTAGGAACGCCAAGTGTAGCACTTAGCCAAGAAAACCAAGGTGAGTAACAAGATGCCATGGACAAAACCTATGTATCTTCAAAAGTGTTTTCAATACGTATTATGTTATATGTAACCATTTTTCCATGCTTTCAATGCATCAATGATTATGTTGTAAATATGAATGCCATGCCTTTCAAAGTATGCAATGTTATTATGCTATGTATTGAAATCTATGGATGCATGATTTACAAGAAAAACTAAGTATGTTCAAGATAAGCAAGTATAGTGAAACTCGGGGTCCCCCGTGGTGGGACTTTAATCTAGCCTAAGGTCTTAAGGTAGATGGGGGACATAAAATAAGTTCCATCTACAAAGTGAGATATCTCTGGCCAAAAGAGCCACCCGACCTATATGGTCATCCAGTTCAGTCGAGTTGTCATAGTTTCAGTGTATGATATGTACGAGTACAAAAGCAAGTATGCCAAGATTTTGTGAGCTTCAAGTTTATGAAAGTTTATGTTTTCAGAAAAGATATGTATGCTCATATG
>BRYE01000014.1:11709574-11722074 GCA_030159115.1 Actinidia arguta var. hypoleuca | reverse complement strand
GAGCTCGGTCTCGACATCAGAATCCTGGTCGGATTCTGAGCTATCCCCCGAGCTTAGATCGGATGGTATAAGTTCTTACTCCCTTTGTTGATTATTTTTTTACGTATGATATATATCTTCTTTTTTCTTTTTTGCAGCAATGTCGAGGAGGATCAACCTCAAGAAGCTCGGCGAAAGGGTGGAGAGAGCCCGAGGTGAGAGTTCATCCAAAAAATCTGGTCCTCCTCCTGCAAAGGGGGTGGTTATTGGCGAGAAGCGTCTAGCGGATGAACCTCCCTCCTCGCCGAGCAAGAAGGCGAAGTCCGGGGATGACTTCAAAGGCAAGGGGCAAGCCCCCATTCCTGAACCGAAAAAGAAGTCTGGGCCAGCACACCATCCGATGGCCCCTTTTTCTGGTCCCGGGGAGGGAAGCTCGCCATCGTTGGGTACAGTTCTTGGTCCGAGGGCCTCCATCTTGGGGAGCCCTTCGGTGGCTGAGAAGATCCTTCGAGGGGTAATCCCTCCTATGGATCAAGAGAAGGTAGGGCAACTCTCTTTGGACCAGATTGCCTCGAAATTTTTCCAAGCTCTCGGTCAGGTATCATTTTGATATTATCTTCTATTTGTTTTATCCTTGCTAAATATGATTGGTTTGATTTGATTAGATTTGTTTGTAGCAGGCGCTTGTGTTTGGATCTTCCCTAGCGGTGAAGAGCAGGGAGACCATTGAGGAAGCAAGCCTTCAATAGGGGCAAGCTGCCTCTTTGGATACTGAAGTCTCTCACAATTATCCGCCGATCTGGAACGGCAACTGGCCGAATCCCAAGCTCGGGAACAGCAGGTCGGCGACGAGTTCGCCAAACTAAAGGTTGAAAGGGACTCCTTCTCCGACAGTCTATCAAAGGCAGGGCTTTTGGTTGAAGACTTGAGGGGGAGAGTGGAGCGTGCAGGAAAACTGGCTGTTGAAGAATTCAAATCTTCGTCAGATTTCTCCGAGGCTGTCGAAAGTGCCTCCTCGAAATACTTGGGCAAAGGGTTTGACTTCTGTAAACGACAGCTCCGTCACCACCATCCCGATCTGGCCATAGAATTAGAGAAAATGTGTCTCGACCTCGACCTGCTTAACGAGGAGGATGAAGGGGAAGGGGAAGGGGGCGAGGAGGAAACTGTTGAAAAAGGAGATGCGAACCCTCCGGGCGACGCAGCTCCTCAAGGCGATGACAACCCTACCCCTTTATCATAAATGTAAATGTAATTTGTAATTTGAATTGTCGTGAATATAAATGGATTTTCTTCTCGGTAATGTTGAATGAATATATTTTGGCGATGTGCAATACTTTAATATCTTCTTAATTCTTTGATTAATGGCGCACTAGGATAGGAGAGGTCATTTTTTAGTGACCTGGCGACTTTTAAATTTGGCGATCAAGATGCCTCCGTCATCTTTCGATGAGCTGGCGATCTTGAATAGGCGACCATGATGCCTCCGTCATCTTTCGATGAACTGGCGATCTTGAATAGCCGACCAAGATGCCTCCGTCATCTGGTGATCTTGAATAGGCGACCAAGATGCCTCCATCATCTTTCGATGAACTGGCGACCAAGATGCCTCCGTCATCTTTTGATGAACTGACGATCTTGAATAGGCGACCAAGATGCCTCCGTCATCTTTCGATGAACTGGCGATCTTGATTAGGCGACCTCCATCCTGTACTTTGTTATTGAAATAAACTAGAGCAGTTTTATTGCTCGGAATAAAATCTAGGAGTTACAAGTATTCGCCCAGGGGAGTTATTGGAAATATTTCTTCAAATGCTCAGCGTTCCAAGGATGGGGGAGTGCTTTTCCGTTCATGTCTTCCAACTAATAAGTTCTCGATCTAGTTACCTTGACGACCTTGTAAGGACCTTCCCATGTTGGTCCTAATTTCCCAGCATTTGGCTCTTTAGTTGATAGGGTAACTTTTCGCAAAACTAGGTCGCCAGGTAAGAATGATCTGTGTTTGACCCTCTGGTTGAAATATTTGGCGACCTGATGCTTATAAGCTGCTTGGCGTATGCTTGCTTGCTCCCGCTTTTCCTCAAGGAGGTCGAGGTTGAGTCTCAGCTCGTAATCATTGCTATCTCTATCAAAGTTCTGAAACTTGGCATTCCAATTTCGATAGGAATCATTGATTCAATTCCGTAGACCATGGAATAAGGTGTTTCACTAGTAGGAATCCTACTAGTAGTGTGATATGCCCATAATATGCTCGGCAAGTCTTCTACCCACTCTCCTTTGGGTAAAAATCGTTCCCACAGACAGCGCCAAACTGTTGTGGTAAAAATCTGGATGAGCAACCAACAGTCAGAATTGCTTCTCGGCCTCGGTGTTGGACCTCGGCTGAACTGGGGCGACCTGCACAGTAACGAGTGAAAGTAATCGGCCGGGGTGAGGCCGCTCAAAACCCCTCCGGCGTATGAATCAGGCCAAGGTGATCAGGAGTTAAATTAAGGCAGTATGGAGAGCACGACAATAAGTGCGTGTGGTGCCTGTGTTGAGCGTACCTTTTTGGTTGTGGGGGAGCGGCCTTTATATAGACGGGAGAACTGAGTCGTGTCAGTGTTGTATGGCGAATTCCTCGGAAGGATAAGCATGGGAGAATATCCCAATTCAATCTGGAGATTAACTAGGAGGCTGCCAACTGGTAATCTGTCCGTGATTATAGGCGTCATTGTGGAGTTGGAGTCTATTGGAGACAGTTCTCTTGTAGAGGTGGAACTCTGTATGGAGATGGACTTCGATCAGGTACAAAAGTGGTGATAGCAGACCTCTAATGGAGATGTAGTCCTTATGGAGAGTAAAGTCTTTGAGAAGATGTCACTGCCTTGGGCGAGGTAGATCATCTTTCCCTATGGCGATGTGGAGGGATTATGCAAATGGAGTGGAGCTCAATTCATTAATAATATAAGGCGACCTGGAAGGTGGGTTTGTAGATATAAGGCGACGTACCCTGCTCGGAACATTTTATGATTCAGGACTTGTTCAAATTATCCCACATCACATATAAAGTTATGTTAATAGGTTATTGATAGTCATATCACATATCCTTTAGACCACGTTTATTTTGGAGATTGAATTTAGTGGATTAAAAATTCAGTCAAATTTAAAATTAAATAATAAATCTAGTCGAAGTAAGTCAGATTACTAATCCTGTCAAATCTCAGTATGCACTTGTTTATTTTACAAAGGATATGAGTGTTGGATTAAACACTTTTGTTCCTCTTTTTCATGATTGCCCTCACATCATAATTTTAAAATAATACTATATTTTGAAGGATTTTTTAATTTTAAATGATTAGGCACCAATTTGTTATCTCATTCCATATAAGAAATATACTAGTACTAAAATTCATTCTATGCAAGAAAAATTTATTTTAAATATAAAAAAAAAATTATTTTAATTAAAATCATATTTTTATTAAGTAATATATGTAAGTTAAACTCGTTTTCTTAACATATTATACTCACGCAAGTATAATTGTATGATATATAAATAAGATTATGATACTAAATGGGTTTATATATATGTTATACCTGAATTTTAATTTTACGTACTATGTGAGCCCCTATGATATTTTTTTTTTTTACTTTTCTCTTCAAAAAAAAAAAATAGTAAAGACAAAAAAATACTTCGAAATAAGATTAATCTATTTTTTACCATCCTTAGTGTATTTTATTTTTAAAAAAAATACTTATTTTTACTTGTCTGAACCCTCTATTTAAAATAGCTTTTTAAAATAAGACTTATTATTGTTTGTTTTTAACTTTGAAAAGTAAAATGAGAGAGAAAAAATTTATATGTTAAAGTGATAAGATTTAAATAAATGCATGATTTTATATAAACATGATAATTGCTACAAAAATCCGTATTTAAGAATAAAATATTTGAATAAATCATAGTATCGTATTTTAGTAATTTTGGATATATTATGGGAATATTAATAATTTTAGACCTAATTCATACCCCTTGAAATTGTAATAATGGTTTGTGTGTACAAATTCAGGCAATTTAATGGATTGCAAATTCATCGGATTACATATACAATCTCAAGCGGGGTCAACAAAAACTATATTAGTGGCCCCACATAATTTATAATATAATTCGACATTCTTATCTCCAAAATAAACATACCCTTAGAATTATAGATAGCAAGTATGTTGTTGAAAATATACTATTCATTTTTTTTAAAAATAATGTAATCCAATCACGGGAAAACCGTGATCATTAACTTGATTTTTTTGGTTGAATAATCCACTTGATAAGCCTAAAAAAAATGCTCAAAAGAATTAAATTGAGTCAAAGTGGGTACACAACTCTTGGAGCCCAACCTTAAAAAATGATATAAGTAAATTTGAATCTATCATTAATTTCAAAAGAAAATACTTCTCGAAATGGCTTTCCATTATTAATTACAAAGTAGGCACTGTCCACCTTCCACTATATTCTTATGTAGGAATAAAAGTTTTATAAGAAGAATTTTTTTCTTAATTAAAGGTGACATGCATTTTTACAAGTAGCTGATGCCCCTAACAAGAATTTTTAATTTATTTAAATCTCCAATGAATTTGTCTCGTCATATTTTCCCAAAAATGCACTGCAACAATATTCTTTTTGTGGTAGAAAATTGGGGCGAGCAACCAACAGTCAGAATTGCTCCTTTAATGGACATCGGCAACAACTCGGGTGACCTGAGCAGGATTTGAACAAACATGATCGGGCGGGGTGGGGCCCGCTTAAAATTCCTTCGGCATGGAGATCAGATCAAGACGAATATAAACTGAGTAAATATAATAGCAGGGTTTTATAAAAATATATGGCGATTAAATCTTAATTATTGAGTGTACCTTTTCGTTATGGAGGAACGACTTTTATATAGGTGGAGGCTAGACATCCGTGTGAGGATAATTAGAAGAGATTTTCGGGTAACCATGTTTCGAAAATATATACCTGAGATATAGGAGAAATGATAGGAGAATGACCTATGGAGAGTAGTCCGCAATCATAGGAGTCATGATGGATACTATTTTCTAGTAGAGGCGGAATTCTCACGAAGATGGACCCTAACCAAGCGGAGGTGCGATAAAGGACTATAGGATAAGAGTTCTTGTGGAGATAGAGTTCTCTTAAAGTTGGTCTCTAATCTGGCGATGTAAACGTCCTCGCCTCATGGCAATCTAGAGATCAGTTCGTTACCGCATGCTGGGCGAAGCAATCAATTGGCGACCAGGAATACATTGCAGTCATGGAGATGTGCTCGGCTTATTATAAATAGGGGGTTATTTTACCCACATCAGTAGCTCCCCTACTCGAGATGCTGAGATTAAACGAGGGATCTACGAGTAATTGGTGAGATAGTTGCCTATCAATAAGGTGGTCACGTAATAATAGCATGTCTCCATAAGTGGACACGTAGATGAGGGCATTAAATGTCAAAAGGATGTTGTGGACAGAATGGTAGTGCATTAATGATGCTTTTGGAGGGAATGGCGACACATTAAAGATATTTTTTGCGGGAAAGGCACATATGAGCCTGTGAGTCAAAATGTTGCGCGATCTGAGACGTTGGAGCATATGAATCTCAACCCTTGGTATGTCCTATATATAGGGGGTCCATCCATTCATTTGTAATTTTTCGTTTACGCTACCAAACTGCTACTCTCGTTCTAATTTTCTCCTCGTCTTCATTTGTGATTGCCTCCTCGCCTTTAGTTCTGTAAGTATCTTAATCCACCTTAAATTTTACTTTCACATTTGTAGGTTATGTCCTATAGGCCCAAAGTAGGTAATTCAGAAAACTTAGAGGATTCTTTGCCTTCTTGGGTATCTGATCATTTAGGAGAAGGATCGTCGTACATGACTAATGAGGTGAATCAATCTCCTGAATCACATATTGAGGGTCCCTCGATCCCCGAGGTCAACCCTATGGTTGCCATTCATCCCCTAGTGGAGAAGGAAACCAACATCACGACCCCAGAGGAGCTGAACATACTTAGGGAGTCTTATTCTTTCCCTCTAAGCGTGCAAAATAGGATTCCTGAGGAGAAAGAGACTATAACTTCAACCCGCCCAGGCAAGGTGGCCTATTACGAGGCCACATTTCAGGCAAGCCTCTTATTTTCCATTCACCATACGATTAGGTTGATTTTATAATTTTACAATATCTGTCCCACCCAGGTCCTCCCTAACGCGTGGTGAAGTGTAACCTGCGTGATGGCACTGTGGTGAGTATACAAGTATACCATGTCCCTTTCTGAGTTTAGAAACTTATTTAGTCTCAACAAGAACCCTAAACCGGATCAAGGCTTGTCATATTTCAAGGCGAGGTACAAAAAGACCCTACTCGGAGGATACCCGAGTAACGTCAAAGGGTGGAAGAGCAAATCTTTTTTTTTCTCGGGGGATGATTGGAAGCTTCCTGAGGTCGGTCTCAATTTTTATTATAATTTTTGCTCTTCTAAAACGTTCAAAGAGTTAACATTCAATTTTATACACTTCTCAGATAAATATTATAACGACATGCCTAGGCTGTATAGGGACGAGCAAAAAATTTTTAATGAGATTTTTAGTTCAGTAGAGAAGTAAGGGCGTTACTCAGTCCCAGTGCTCCTAAGTAAGGGAGAGGAGCGACCTGTGGGTTTTTGGTTGGGTTTTCGATTTTCCCATGTCCATGGCATCCGGGAATAAGGGCGAGGAGCGACCTGTGAATGGAGCACCAAGCTCATCGGGCGATGTGGGTGAGTCCCGCCTTTCCCATGGTGAATACATTCAGTGAGACAACCATCCCCAAGATGAATCAGTAGAGTACCTAGGAACCCTTAGGAAGGAACTAAAGAAGATTTTATCTCATATCCCTGATTTAACCTTGCTAAGGTGGTTAGGGAGAAAATTTTGTGATCCTATTTTAGATTCTTTACTGAATGTTCGACCTTAAGCCCAAACTCCATATCAGAATCCTAGTCGAAGTCAAGGCTACCCCCGAGCTTAAATTGGAGGGTACTGCCTCTTGTCTATTCTATGCGTTTAAATTTCTGTGTCTGATATTTATGTTATTTTACAGTTATGTCAAAAAGAATTAGCCTAAAAAATCTTGGCGAGAAAGTAGAAAAATCCAAGAGCGGAAGTTCTGTGGCAGTCCCCACCCTGACAAAAAGGGTGGTCATTGGCAAAAAGTTATGCGGGGAGTGATTCCCCTTGCGGACAAATAAAAAGTAGAAAATTTGTCCTTAGATTAGACAGCTACCAGACTCTTCCACGTCATTGGCCAGGTATCACCTCGGTTCTACACCTAATTTTCCATTTAATATTTTATGTTGTTCAGGTTGTTCTTAAAAAAATTATTTGTAGTTAGCGCTTGTGTTTGGATCCTCCCTGGTTGTCTGGAGCAGGGAAGCAGGAGAGGTGGCGTCCCTCCAGCAAGGCCGAGTAGCTTCCCTGGAAAACGAGGTATCTCGCCTCCAAAAGCTATCTGGCGAGCTTGAACAACAATTGGCCAAGGCCAGATCTCGGGAGCAAGAGGCCGTCGATGAGTTGGCCAAGTTGAGGGACGATGGAGACATCGTTGCCAATAAGCTTGAAAAGTATGGTCTTTTGGTGATTGAGCTTCGAGAGGAGATGGCCCGAGCCAAAACGTTTGCTATGGAGGAATTCAAGTCATCGTCAGAATTTTTGGAAGCAGTTGAAGATGCTGTCTCCAAGTACTTCAGTGAGGGATTTGATTTCTATAAACGACAGCTTCGCCGCCATCATCCCGACCTTGCCATTGACTTAAAAGACATGGGTCTTGATCACGACTTGCTCGCCGAGGAGGAAAAGAATGAGGGGGAGAACCCGGATAATGCGAAAGAGGACAAGGGCAACACTTATCCCCCTCCTTCCTAAACACCTGTATATATTTTATTTATTATTATTATTTTTTTAGGTTATAATGGTGAGCTGTAATCCATTTTTTTTATAATGACTAAAAGCCTTCTTTCCTTGTTCTCTCTCATTATGCTACTTTTGGTCGCGTTGGTGTCGTTATAAATTATTTAGAATATAGGTGATCTTAACCTAAATAAAATGGTGAACTCAACTTTGGTGATCCCAAAATTTAGTCTATTGGCGAGTTAAAATTGGCGTCCTTGGTGATGGCAACATCCTCGATGGTGATCAAGACACCTCATCATTTTTCAATGAATGGGCATTCTCGATATTGGCGACATTCATAATGGCGATCAAGATGCCTTATCATATCATAATGAATGGGCATTTTTTATATTGACAATATTTTTCAATGAATAAGTGTTCTCGATATTGGCGACATCCACAATGCATGATCAAGATGCCTTATCATATCATAATGAATGGGCATTTTTGATATTGACTACAACCACAATGGCAATCAAGATGCCTTATCATATCGTAATGAATGGGCGTTCTTGATAATAACGACATTCACAATTAATGACGACATAAATTTTTGGTGATAAAATCAATGGAGAAATTTTATTGAATACCCATAGAGACATGCGATTATGACAAAAATAAACCATACAAATGTAACTTTTGGAGATGTTGATTTTGCTGGGTGATCTCGTTCTCATGGGACCCAGACGCTTTACTGGTAATATATCTTCAAGTGTTCAGTGTTCCAGGGGTGAGGAAGGGTTTTCCCATCCATGTCTTCTAGCCAATAAGTTCCTGGTCTGTATACTTTGACAACTTTGTAAGGGTCTTCCCAAGTAGGACAAAGCTTCTCTACATTTAGTTTCTTTGTGGACAAAGTAACTTTTCTCAGGGCTAGGTCACCTGGCAAGAAAGATTTGTGCTTGACTATTCGATTGTAGTATTTGGCAACCTAGTGCTTGTAAGTTGCTTGCAGTATCTCAGTTCGCTCTCTCTTTTCGTCAAGTAGGTCAAGGTTGAGTCTTAACTTAATTTCATTGTTTTTCTTATCGAAATTTAAGGTTTGAAGATCGGCATTTCAATTTCCACTGGTATAACAGATTCTGACTCATATACTATAGAAAATTGCGTCTTGATAGTACAAATTATGTTCATTGTCTGGTACGCCCAAAGTATGCTCGGCAAGTCTTCCACCTATTCGCTTTTGGACTTTTCCAGCCTTGTCTTCAAATTTATCAAGATTGTTCCGTTAGTGACCACGACCTGCCCATTTGCTTGAGGATGTCCAAATGAGGAGAAATGGTGGGAGATGGCGAGGTCTGAGCAAAACTGTTTGAATTAATCATTGTCGAATTGCTTGACGTTGTCCGAGATAATAACTTTGGGAATCCCGTATCGGGAGATGATGTTTTTCCATATGAAATTCCTGATATGTGTGATCCTGGCAAAAGGTTCAGCTTGTATGCACTTTGTGAAGTAGTCAATGGCGACGATTAAGAACTTTCTTTGTAATGGGGCTTGAGGTAAGGGTATAAGTATGTCCACGCCCCATTGAGCAAATGGTCGTGGACTGGTCATTGGGACCATTTCAGTGTGATGGAGATAATTCACTGTGGCAAACCATTGGTATTTATCATATTTTCTTGTTTACGTCATCGCATCTCGCTCCATTTGTTGCCAGAAATAACCTTGGCGAACTATTTTCCTTACTAAGGATCTCACCCTTGAATGATTTTTATAGATGCCTTAGTGAATTTTTTTCAGCACGTATTCCCCTTCTTCAAGTCAGAGACACCTTAGGAGAGGCTCTGAAAAAGATCTTTTATACAAGATTCCATATAGAGTGCAAAATTTTACAGATCTATATTAGATCCGACGAATATGGAGCTTGTTCGGTGGTAACGTGCCATTCTAGAGATATGCGATAATGTCGTCCATCCATGTCAGGCCTATCTCTTCCAAAAAGACTGATTTGGCAACCTCAATACTTGGATTTACTAAGAAATCCAGAGTTATACTTCTGTCTAAGATGAAATCAAAGGCTGATGCGAGGTTAGCCAGACCATCAGCCACCTTATTTTCTTTTCTAGGGATTTAGAAAATTTTGAAATCTTTGATTTTCTTGGACATAGTTTTTACCTCGTCCAAATAGGCCACCATCCTAGTATCTTTGGTGAGGTAGTCTCGTTGGACTTGATTTACCACTAGTTAAGAATCACTGAAGGCGTCCAGGGAATCTACTCCCATTTCTAATACAACTCGTAATCCAACAAGAAGAGCTTCATACTCAGCTTCGTTGGTGGTGGCTTTGATTCCTATATGGATAGCGTACTCCATTTGTTCGCCTAAGGAGTTTGGAGAATAAGCCTCGCGCCACAACCATGTTGGTTTGATGATCCATCTATGAACAGTTTTCATCTAGCGAGGTCCTCGTCTGAGTTTGGTTGCTCTGGAGTCTCTACCTCGGGTATGTTTCTCTCAGACTCTAGGGCGATGTCATATGTGAACTCAGCCACAAAATCATCCAAGGCCTAAACCTTGATCGCCATTCTCGGTCTGTATTCAATATAGAACTCGCTTAGTTCAATGGACCATTTGAGGAGCCTCCACGAGGTGTTAGGTCGCTGGAGAATTTGCTTCAAGGGTTGGTCAATTAACACAGCAATAGGATGTGTCTGAAAATAATGGCGAAACTTTTTGGCGGCTTCTCAATTTTCAAGTATCTAATCTCGGCTCCCATGAGAACTTTACTTAACATAATATATCGATTTCTGAATTCTTTTCACTTCTCCAATTAACACTGCTCTTACTACTGTTGACGAGACGGATAGGTATACGAGAAGTTCCTCGCCCATAATTGGAACCATAAGTAGGGGAGGTGAGCCAAGATAATCCTTTAGTTGTTGAAATGTTATTTCGGATTCCTCATTCTATTAGAAAGTTTGATTTTTTCTTAGGATCTTGAAAAGTGGGAGGCATTTGTCAGCTGACTTGGAGATGAATCTGTTAAGGGCAGCTACTCGCCCAGTCAATTGTTGCAACTCATGGACGTTCCTTTGCGAGATCATGGTAAGCAGGGCATGAATCTGGTCTAGATTATCCTCGATCCCTTGCTTGCTCATAAAAAATCTAAGAAGTTTACATGAGGAAACATCAAAGATGCATTTGGAAGGATTAAGCATCATTCGGTGCTTCCGAAGGACACCAAATGCTTCTTCCAAATGGGCGATGTGATTTGCAGCCTTGAGGCTTTTGATAAGCATATCATTTATGTATACTTCCATAGTCTTCCCGATTAACTCTCTAAATATTTTGTTCACTAGTCTTTGGTTTCGCCCCCGTATTTTTCAAACCAAAAGGCATGATTTTATAGCAGTACAATTCTCTCTCAGTAATAAATGAATTCTTCTCGATGTCAAGCGGATGCATCTTGATTTGGTGATATCAAGAGAAGACATCCATAAAACTGAGAAGTTCATATTTGGAGGTGGCATTAACTATTAGGTCAATTTTTGACAAAAGAAAACTATCTTTTGGACACTCTTTGTTGAGGTTGATGAAGTCAACACATACTCTTCACTTTTTTCCCTTTTTTGGGGCGACGACAACGTTGGCAAGCCAATCTGGGTAGTGAGATTCTCTGATGACATTGGCCTTGATAAGCTTAGCCACTTCTTCTTCCATGACTTTTAATCGTTCAGGGGCAAAGTTTCTTCTTTTCTAGCGAACTCGATGGATAGTCAGGATTGGTAAATAGTCTTTGACTAGCGACTGGAGTATATATTCTTGGGATGTCGCCTTGCGACCATGCAAGGACATCATAAGTTCTTTTCAAAATTTCCACCAAAGCATCCCTGTAATTCTTCAATTAACTCTGTCACAATCATAATGTGGCGATCTGGATGGTCTGGGTGGATAGAAATTGGAGTAACTTCTTCCAATAACTTGGTGTTCTCAGACTCTCTAGAGTCCACTAGGGTAATCTCCCACATCTCATCTCTCAACGCCTCCATCTCAGCATCAATGATCTGTAATTGCTATTGGTTGCTTACTTTAAAATGATATTCATCTTTTATTGCCGAGATAAAACATTGTCTAGATACTTTTTGGTCGCCCTTTACCTCATCTATTCCTGTCAGGGTTGGAAATTTCATCTTCAAGTGATAGGTTGATGTGATGACCTTAGTTCCTCCTAAAGTCGGGCAACCCAGGATTGCGTTGTAGGGGGAACGACAGTTTACCACAATGAAGTCCTTCAAAATGGTAGTCTTGTGAGGCCTCATTCCAAAAGTTACTAGCAATTTGATCCATCCAAGTGGATGGGTGGTATTTCCTTTGAATTTGACAAGAGGAGTGTTGAAAGGGTGGAGCTTATCCAATCCAATCTTCATCTTGTCAAATGCCAATATAAACAAAATACCTGTCGAGCTCCCATGGTCAAACAATATCCTCTATACATTAAAATTGGTGATGACTGCTGAGATTACCAAGGTGTCATCGTGAGGGAGCTGTAGACCTCTCAGGTCGTCATTTCTAAAGATAATGGGCAAGTTGGTTATAGCTGCAGGTGAGGGAAGGTTATAAAGTTCTTCCT
>BRYE01000014.1:11694574-11699574 GCA_030159115.1 Actinidia arguta var. hypoleuca | reverse complement strand
TCAACACCTTAAGGTCATGTGTCGACACATGAGTCGGGTATATATTTGTGAACGAGACCGTGTTCTGTCATTTTATGAGAACTTGCTCTTTCTATATCACACTCTTTATCTCTAAGTTCTCTCCAAATACAAACCGTCACCCATGATCTTCCTAAATTCACTCTCCCAAACTCAATCCTAACTTCAATCAATCGATTTTAACCTCTCATAACCTCCACGAATCCATCCATGGCACCAAAAATTGCAAAATCAAAGAAACCATCACTCGCCCTAGTGGTGTCGACACCCACCACTGCAAAAGGCCAGAAGAGGAAGTAGAAGGTAGATCTGAGCAAGGACAAGGTGAAGAAGAAAAAAGGTGAGAAAAAATCGACCTCCACTCCTGCCTTAGAATGAAATGTGCTATATTTTGATGAGGACAAATCACAAGAGATGTATAATATCGATTTCTCTCTTCGAAAAGTCACTAATCATAGATGGGTGGACTATAATTTCTTTGATTCTTATAATTTTGAGTTTAGTGTGAAATTGGATAATCTAGGTTGGAAGTCTATGGCCACGATGAGAGACGATGTATACCTTGACTTAGTGGCTCACTTTTATTTCAATGCCACTAGAGAGTGTGGGAATGTATCAATTGATAGTTATGTCAAGGGAGTGTCGGTCAAGTTGGATAGATATGTGCTTTGAAAAAATTTAGGAATTGAACTTGATGGAGAAATTTATAAAGACAATATAACTAGAAAGGAACAATTGAAAGTCCTCTATGGACAAGACATAGATGTGTACGTGTAACCAATTGCAAATGAGTTGCCTCTCGAGTTAAGGCTAGTGCATCACTTTGTTTGCACTATTTTTACACCAAAAATCAGAAAATACGAGTATGTTTCGGAGAAGGAACTTTTTTTTCTATGGGCTTACATAATTAACTCTAAGATCAACTTGCTTTTGTTTATATTGAACCATATGTTCAGAGCCACCATGACCAAAATGAGTATACCTTATGGAATTTTTCTAATCAAAGTGTTCAAATACTTTAAAACTGAATTGAACAACGAAAAGACGAGAACCCCCAAACCCAGCAATGATGAGTACAATGAGAAAACCCTAAAAAGAATAGGGTACTTTTTGAAAATCAACAAGTGGACTCCTAAATCGTCAAAGAAAATCAATGAGGAAAGTGTTTCAAAGGAAAAAGCTACATTAGGGAGTAGGAGTGCCAAGAAATCTTTGACTCATGAATTTGAGGGGACTGAAATGGAAATGAGTGGTTTTATAGTTCAATTGTTGGAACTTTTATAAAAATTGAATGAAAAGGCGGACAATACTACAATAAGGTTATTGCTTTTGGAAAGAAAAGTCCGAGAATTGAAAAAGGAGGTGTAATCGTTAAGAATAAAAAAAATAATAATGGAAGATGAAGTGGGTGAGGAAAAAGAGAATAAGGATGAGGAAGAAAAAAGAGAAATAAATTGAAAGAGACAAGGAGGAAGAAAGCGACAATGTTGAGCACGATGTTGATGTAGAGGAAGAGGACTCATCTGAAATTGAATCTGATGCCCCCCTCTTATTCACAAAACTAGTCACAATTATGCACTAAAGTAGAGGGAAAGAAAGAAGTTCTCAAACACCATGGATACCCATCTCGTCTTAACTCCATCACCACCTGCCTCTCCACTGCACCCCTCTCCATGACCTATCTCTTCATGACCCGCATCTTCACCACCTGCCTCTCCCCACTGATTTCGTATTTTAAAATTTCATTTTTCACATGAATGATATTTGGTATAAGGATGACATGTAATCCTTATGGAACAACTTTAAGTACTGTTTACTTTGTTTTGATATCTTGATTTCTTTGTTTATTTTATTATCTTATTCTTCCACTGAGTATTATACTTGGTCATCGTTCCATTGCTTGCTTATTCTCATGAATGCATATTCTTATATATATATATATATATATATATATATATAGGCTAACATGTTTTCACTACATTTGCTGGATTGACGACTCTTTTTTATGGATTGACAAAAAGTGGGAGAAAATAAAACGTATGAATGATATGTATGAACTATTACATGAACTACAAAATGAGAAGAATGGGTTATGAATATGAATAAAGCACTTTGAATATGAATGAATGGCACATGAACTATTATGATCTTGAAATAATGAGAAGTGCTTGATTACAAAGGAAATGGGGAGCAATACCTGGTATGTGTTCTAAATCGTTGGCTATAATCATTAACTCTTAAATTCATCATTCATATCATGAGAAGTTTTGTCATCATAAAAAATGAGGAGATTGTTGACTCAATATCTTGATTTTGATGATAACAAAGTGTTATATTTGTAATCTAATGAGCCTAATTATTGTGCAGATTAATAAGAATTAGTATTTAGACTTAAAGGTACGCTTAAAGTCTAATTCAAATCTATTCCACGACAAAACAAATTCATAACAAGTCAATACTAAAGAAATGCGTCAAATGATGATTTATACTTGAAGAGATTGAAGGTGCTCAAATTGAAGAAACCACTAAGCTTATGAGAATCTCTTAGAGTACTCAAGAAACTATTTTTAAGTCATCATACTTGAACTAAATGTTGATATTCAATTTATATAAAGTCTACTTCAAGGATATCTGAAGATCATATGTCTATGACCTCATCATAGCTAAGGCATACAAACCTACGAATAGAAGAGAAGACCCCCTGAAGTCCTTAAATTGATTGATGCTCAAATGACCAAGGAAAACAAGGAAGTATGTTCTAGGCAAAAGGTGTTGACACATGCTCTTGATGTGTCAACACATGAAGACAGTGTTCAAAGAATTGATTCTGGAATTGAAGGTGTCGACACATGACTTTAAAGAGTTGAACATAAAGACAGTGTCCAAAGAATTGATTCTGGAATTGAAGGTGTCGACACATGACTTTAAAGAGTTGACACATGAAGACAGCGTCCAAATAATTGATTCTGAAATTGAAGGTGTTAATACATGACTTTAAAGAGTCGAAACATCAAGACAGTGTCAAAAGAATTTATTTTGGACTTAAAGGTCTCGACACATGATTTTAAGGAGTCGACACATGGATTTGAAGTGTCGACACATGACATTGAAGTGTTGACACATAGAGACAGGCAAGTTAATGATCAGGAGTCGACACATGATACTAAGGTGTCAACACATGTGAATAGAGGACAAAGTTTTGTAAACTGACATCAAGAGTTGACACATGGAGACAATGTATTAGAATTGAAGAATGAAGACTTGAAGTATTGACACATGTTCTTGAAGTGTCGACATATGAAACCCAGAAGCCTTAGACATCGCACAAGGTATCAACACATGAGTCAAGGTGTCGACACATAACGATTATTTTTTTAAATACAGAGAGTTGTCTGGACTCGCATTTAATGAGGCCCAACTATCACCAACGGGCAAATTTACTCCAAGCCATTATATACAAGCCTCCAAATGCATGTATGGGTAAGAAGAGGCAAGTTTATACATTGATTGAACATTAAAGAACTAAAATTCCTTCATTCCTTTTGTCTTCAAGAGCTAAGCCATTCTTATCACATTTACTCTTGTTAGAGAGTTTGTTTTTCACTTGTATAACCTTCATACACTTGTATTTAAGAGTTTAAGTGTTCTCTTGGATAATCAAAACACTTGTAAGTTGAAGTGGGTCTTGGATAAAATCACTTGGAAGAACTTGAGAAAAATTCTTGTGTAAAAGTGAGCTGAGCACTTGGTAAATCAGTCCCTACTTTGTAATTTTTGATTGCATAGTGGAAGAATACTTCAAGGAGGTCTAGGGAAGAACGTAGACCACATGTTGTGGTTGAACCTCGATAAATCTTAGTGTACTTTCTTGCACTTCTGTTTTTACTTTATATTTGCCTATATTGCATAACATATATCTTGATTTACTATTTGATTGATTAGATTAAGTTTCAATTAATCTTAATCGTGATTATTTTTGAAAAATCCAATTCACCCCTTCTTGGGTTGCCTTCATAGCTCACTTCCAAGCAAACACAGACCAGAAACACCCCACGAAGCCAAGTCCACTTCCCAGTCCAGCTCATTTCAATTCGAAGCCCAGTCCTGCCCGTAAACCCAGCCCGTCCAGCTCAGACCACAAGCCCAACCCATTTAATGGGCCAAGCCCAGACCAACATGAATAGTTAGCCTGGCAGCCCGAGTGTCATCCACCTGCGCAGCAATAGAAAAAATTAAAATTTTTGGGTGTTGCGAGAATCAAACTCACGACCTCTTGCACCCGAAGTGAGAATCATACCACTAGACCAAACATTCTTTACGTATCTTAAAATATTAGACTTTAATAATAAATACATATATACATATGAAAAATAAAAAATAATTTATTGCTATTGCGAGAACCTAGCTCGCGACCTCTCACACTTGAAGCGAGAATTACGTCACTAGACCAAACACTCATTACGTATATTAAAATATTATATTTTAATAATAAATACAGAAATACAAAAAAATAAAAAGAAATTATACTTTCGAGCAAATCTGTGCCCGTTCGGGTTGGTCCCATCCAGACTATAGAGTGGGCCAATTTGATGGTCCAGGATGGGCAGTGTTCTTTCCTTTTGGGCTAAGCCTATCCCGAACCGATTGCCAAATAAGTTGGGTTCAACTCGGACCGAGCCAACCCAAATCCGTAATCAAACTGAGTTGGGCCAGCTCAAACTAGCCCAATTTGCAGCTCTACCCACGCATTCACCATCCTTATTTCGTGGTTGTGTCATGGAAATAAATTAAAATTAAAAACTAAATTACTTACACGGATTACTAACTTTTTATGAGTAATTAAACAAAAGTATAATAATTTATCCTTATTTCTCTAATCTAACAAGAGTAATTATGGTTATTATATATATTATCGTAGATAGATTTTTTGAGAGAAGGTATAGGAGCTTCACTCATTATTTTTAAAAAAATATGTTACCCAA
>BRYE01000014.1:11674574-11687074 GCA_030159115.1 Actinidia arguta var. hypoleuca | reverse complement strand
AAAATGCCCTCTAAATTTTAATTAACTACTAGACCTTTTTAAAAATTTCTTAATTCTTCCCTTATGTAAACTCCCAAATTAATGACGGAAGTTGCCTAAGTGGATGATGAGTTGGTCCTGCCCCATTACCTCAACTTTTTGAACCCCTAATTCCACTGACCTGTTGGTGAACGTTAGCCCTAATCCCATTGCCCTTTTTATTTTTTATTGCCTTTCTAATAATCCAATGTCACACATGCGGGCAACCGAGTCATTTTTCCTCCAAAACATTGAGGGGAACGACGAAGGCGATCATCATTAACATAGACAATTTCTATCATTAATTTGACGAGAGTTAACAATGCGAGGTAAATTGAAGAATCTTTAAAAAGATCAGGCTTTTAATTGATGTTTTCAAAAAATAGGTGTCTACTAGACATTTGCTAAAAGTTTAGGAAGATGAGCCCAAAAATAATAATAAAAAACCCTAGTCTTATTGGCTGATGTTAGATGAGCCCATACGTCTCTCTCTCTCTCTCTCCCCTCACTGTTGAAACACCGCCGTCCATGCCTCGTTCGAGAGACCACCGCCATTATCCCACATCGCCCTTTGCAAGCAACATCTCAGGCTACCACTAGCACCACCACGGTGCGACGGCTCCCACCACACCCACCTCTTGACATCACCAGTAGCTGCCCTTGCCTTGTTTATTCCTCTTTCTCTCTCTTTATATATATTGTTGTGGTAGAAAACTGGGGCGAGCAACCAACAACCAATATTGTTCTTGACCTTGGTATTGGACGTCGACAACAACTCGGGTGACCTGCACAAACGAAAAAATATGATCAGCCGGGACGAGACCACTCAAAATCCTTCTGGTGTGTGAATCAGACCAAGGTGAACACAAGAAAAGGAATGTAAAGACAGCTATATATGCATTTATTTTTGGGCTAAATTGTTGTACCTCAATAAGATGGGGGAGCGGCCTTTATATAGGTGTAGGATGGAGATCCATATGAGGATATTTAGGTGAGATCTTTAGATAACTATGTTTGGAAAGTATATCCCTGAGATACCGGAGTGATAATAGGAGATTATCATGTGGAGAACAATCCGCAATTGTAGGAGTTGTGATGGAGAGAGTTTCCTTGTAGAGGTAGAATCCTTGTGGAGGTGGACTTCTGATCAGGCAGAGGAGTGACTAAGAAGGACTCTTGAGTAGGCAGAGTTCTTGTAGAGATAGAGCCCTTCCAGAGATGACCTCATCGGTGAGCTCGAAAAAGGTTTGTACACATCGGCGAGGTAATCCATTGATGATAATGCGATGGGCAACCAAAACTATGTTAGTGTTATGGCGACGTGATCTTTTGGCGAGGTATCTGCCTTATAATATCAATAGATGAATATTTTTCCCCACATCAGTAGCCCATTACTCAAGACGCTGAGGTGAAACACTTGGGATCTCTGAGTAATAGACCAAATAACAACCTCTTGATAATGTGGACATATATTAATGGCGTGTCTTTACAGTTCAACACTTGGACAAGAGTATTAAATGTCAAAATGACATTATGGATGAAATGACGGCGTATTAATGATGCGTTTGGTAGGAAAGACGGCGCATTAATGATGTTTTCGGCAGGAAAAGCGGTTATGAGCTCGGAATTCAAAACATCGTGCGATCCTAGACGTTGGCGCGAGTGGATCTCAGCCCTCGATGCTTCTTATTTGTACTTTTTTGTTTGTGCTATCGAATTGCTACTCTTGTTCCAATTTTCACCTCGCCTTCACACATGGTTACCTCCTCAATCTTAGTTCAGTAAGTGTTAAAACTCACCTCAAATTTTATTTATGAGACTCAGAAAACTCCTTACCTTCTTGGATATCTGACCACCTAGGTGAAAAATCATACATGACAGACGATGTCAACATGAGTCCTTCTTCACCCCGGAGAGATTTTTCTAGTTTGGAGGGTAGTCCCTCGGGAGTCTCCCTCCCCTTATATGAAGAAGAAAATGTCATGACTCTAGACGAATGATCGCCATAGGGAGTCCTGTTTCATCCCGCCAAGCGTCCAAATAAGACTTTTTAAGGCAGGTGAGACAATTAGTTCTGCTCGCTCAAGCGAGGTGGCCTTTTATGAGGCCGTCTTTCATGCTGGTCTGTGCTTCCCCATTCATCCCATAATTAGGATGATTTTTCAATTCTATAACTTGAATCTGGAGGAGACTCTAGTCTTCATCACTCTTTTTTGTGAATGGAGGTTCAGTCTGTTTGATCAAAGCATCCATGGTCATTGGACCATACGCACCTATATTGATGGTATCAATACGAGCGTTGAGGTCCCTAATCTTCTGAGTGGTGGATTTATCTCGGCGTTCGGGCGCTCGGTCGTTGTGGTGAGGAGACCTCCCCCTCTTTCTGATTTTCTCGCCTTCTACTTTGAGAGTCTTGTTGGATGATCGAGATTTTGACGGGGAGGAAGAGCTTTCTCGTCTAGGATGGGGACTTGTTGATCGATGTTGCCGGTTTCTATTCGAACGTGACTAGCTTATACTTTAATGGCTTTGGGATTCATCTTCTCTTGAGCATTGAGAGCAGCGAGATCGTTGAACTTCTATAATGGCTACTATAGGGGGAGAGGGAGAGGGAGGGTTGTTAGTGGAGAGGTGTTGTATTAGGCGGGAGTTGTTTTTGTTCATGACCCTTATCTACTCTGTTATACCGTGCATCTCACGGTGAAAACCTTCTAGATTTGGAACCTACTTGGTATTGGTCATTGGATGAGCTCTATAATCTAAAGGGCTACTAGCACTTGGTCTACGTATCAAACGACCGTGCATGTGCATAGAATGTTGAGAACTATCGTTCCCATAGACGGCACCAAACTGTTGTGGTAGAAAATTAAGGCGAGCAACCAATAGTCAATATTGCTCTTGACCTCGACAATAACTCTGGCGACCTGTGTAGACAAACAAACATGACCGGCCAGGGCGAGGACACTTAAAACCCCTCCGGTGTGCGAATCAGATCAAGGTGAACACAAAAAAATCAATATAAAGACAAATCTATATATGCATGTATTTTTGGGCTAAATTGTTGTACCTCAATAAGATAAAGGAGCGACCTTTATATATGTGCAGGATGGAGATCCATGTGAGGATATTTAGGCGAGAATGTTTGGGAAGTATATCCCTGATATACCAGAGTAATAATAGGAGATTACCATATGAAGAGCAATCCGTAATTGTAGGAGTTGTGATGGAGAAAATTTCCTTGTAGAGGTAGACCCCTTGTGGATTGGACTTGTGATCAGGCAAAGGAGGGACCAAGAAGGACTCTTGAGTAGGCGGAGTTCTGTGGAGATAGAGCCCTTCTGGAGATGGTCTCTGGTCTGGAGACATAGGTGACCTCACTTAAAGGCGAGCTGGAGAAAGGCTTGTACACATCGGCGAGGTAATCCCGTGATGAAAATGCGATGGGTGACCAAAACTATGTTAGTGTTATGGCGATGTGATCTCTTGGCGAGGTACCTGCCTTAAAATATCAATAGATGAATATTTTTCCCCACATCATATATAATATTCCCCATTCTGAAAACCATAAATTTTTTCATCCATATACTCAATTTGTAAAGCCTAGATAATGTCATCTAGCCCTAAACTGCAATATCATATTTGCTAATTTGGAAAAATTTGGGCAATTTTATGAAATTTCTGCTGTTGTTGAATTCATTGTTAGATGGAGTTAAATGATTCAGTGTAGTGGATGGATTTTCTTCTTCAGAACCCATAGAGCTCTGATTCATGGTGGTTGTTTTTAACGTAAACTCAAACAATTGATTTTCAAGTGAGATTTAGGCTTGGAATGTTATTGGGAATTGATGCTACATCAATTGTGATGAGAAATTAGGAAGTTGTGCAAGATGTTGTTTTCACTATATGTATTTTTTTGCTTTTTTTCCTTCTGTCCTTTTTATTTTTTTTCTGTTGTTCACGAGTTGTTGAGAAGGCATTTTGATATAGATTTGCACTATTTTTCTCTTATTTTTACAAATTTCTACCAAGCTTTGTATGTATGCAATTGCATGTATTAGTATGTTAGCCCTGGATTTGGGGAGCTATTAGGTCAAAGATAGTTGTTTGTGTAGAAGGATTGGGTCCATCATGGCATCATGCATTCGATTGGTTGTTTTGTGGTATTTATTAAGCATAAGTAAGCTAATGAGGTTCAACCGTTGCTTCTTTTAGATTTGATATGAAGATTTGGCAAGTGTTCTTCGAGCCTTCGTTTTGTATTGTAAAGATTTGTTTAACATGTGAGTGGGGTAAAATCTCCACTTACTAATTCGGAGCTAGGTACGTCGCTTGAAGGGACCACTTCGCCAATATCTGTTGTGATCTTTAATAGCATCGCCATACCACTATTGCTCACCTCGCCAATATATGTGAGAACGCAAGTTGATCTCCATGTCGCCAACAGGCGAGGTTGATTTTTTCGCCTGCCAGATTCCATCCCTATAAGGGTTCCACCTCAGAGACCCCTTCTCCATTATGTCACCTATAGTTACGATGTGTTCTCCAAATAGCATCATCCTATTTTATCTTCGGTATTCATGGAATATCCTTCCATACTTATCTCTTCGAGGATCTCGTCGTGATCTTCTCACACAGCTCTCCATTCTCCAACTATAAAAATGCCGCTCATCCATCAGAAAATGGTATGACTGAACCCTTGCATTCTCACTTTGAGAGCTATGTTACTTTGCCTAGCTTGTATTTTCCCAAGCCTGATTCCCACATCAAAGGGGGTTTTGAGCGGCCCTGCCCGACCGGTTATGTTTGTTCATATGCGTAGGTCGCCCAAGTCATTATCGAGGTCCAGAACCGAGGTCATGAGCAATTTTGAAATAGAGCCACCCTGAGTCTGGCTTTAGACTTTTGAACATGCTATACAGACACCTAAACTTGTTGAGGGAGAGGGTGCACTTGTAAAATCGCCATATCACCAACACGTAGACGACACTTCGCCACGCTTTAAGAGAAAGTTGGGCGGGGAAGATGTTATGGAAGTTCAAAATTTTTCTAATGGTGGGGTGAATTGGAAGCCTTAGGCTGGTAGGAAAAGCAGTTTCCTAAAAAGCTACCTCACTCGGGCGAGTAGACAATATAGTCTCGCCCTCTTTAGGGATCCTGGCCTTGATCCCGACTGGGAAGGAGTACATTTCCCTCAGGCAATCTAAGTCGTCCTGAGTCATAACATTAAGCTCCTTTTCAAGAGGAGTACTGATGGCCATCTCGGGATCTTCCTCGTGGTCCCAAAAGGGAGACTCTTCAAAAGGGGAAGAATGAAGTTGATTTACCTTGTCAGTCGTATATGATTTTTCTCTTAAGTGTTCAAATATCCACGAAGGCAAGGAGTTCTCTAAATTCTCTGATTCTCCTATGTCAGCTCTACTGTACATGCACTAGAAACAAGGAAATGTAAGATCAGATTAGCAGTTAGCATTTACTAAAGGACTGAGGTGAAGAATAAGTGGCAAGCTAACGAGGGCGAGGTGCACGTCAGAGCCGGGACAACGGTTCGACAACAAAAGAAAAATAGTACGAATGAGTAGTGGATTCCGCTATTTATAAGAAATACCAAGGGCTGAGATCTATCTACTTCAATGGTCGGGATCAAGTGACATTTCGGGTTTCGAGGTCAAAACTTCCATTCTCGCCAAAGTATTGCCATTTTTGTCAAAATATCATTCCGCCAGTAATGCTCACATCCACATGTCCTCCTAGAAAGACGTACCATCATTACGTGCTTACATCATCAAAACTGAGCTACTTGATTTACTACTCGAAGATCCCAAGTGTTTCATCTCAGTATCTCGAGTAGGGAGCTACTAATGTGGGATAAAATCTCCACTTACTAATTTGGAGCTAGGCACGCTACCTGAAGGGACCACGTCATCAATATCTGTTGTGATCTCTAATCGAATCGCCATACCATTATCGCTCACCTCGCCAATATATGTGAGCACACCAGTTGATCTCCACATCGCCAACAGGCGAGGTTGATTATTTTGCCTGCCGAGGATTCCATCCCCATAAGAGTTCCATCTCCATGAGACTCCTTCTCCATTACGTCACCTATAGTTACGGTGTGTTCTCCAAATGGCATCCTCCTATTTTATCTCCGATATCCACAGGATATCCTTCCATACTTATCTCTCTGAAGATCTCGCCGTGATCTTCTTGCACAGCTCTCCACTCTCCAGCTATAAAAAGGCTGCTCTCCCATTATAAAAAGGTACGATTGAACCCTTGCATTCTCACTTTGAGAGCTCTATTACTTTGCCTAACTTGTATTCACCCTGGTCTGATTCCCACATAGAAGGGGGTTTTGAGCAGCCCGCCTGCCCGATTATATTTTTTTATCTACGCAGGTCACCCAAGTCATTGCCTAGATCCAGAACTAAGGTCACAATCAATTCTGACTCTTGGTTGTTCACTCCCAGATTTATACCACAACATGGATTTAGTGTTTAAAAAGCATGTTTCTTCATTGTTTTTGGTCGTTTCTTCATACATAGACACTGGATTTGTTTTGAGTCCATTGATGAGATTTTTTAAGTATAAAATATGAATCTTTCTATTTATGGTGAATTTCTGAAATAGACTCTGCTTGTTGGAAACAAAAGTTCTGGCCATGTTATTTCATTTTGAGAATTGGTTTTGACTAAGTTTTATTGTTGATAAAATTCTAAATAATTACAAATGAACATTTCATGTATTTAATTGTTAAGGAACAAAATTTTGGCAAACAGTTGTGGAGTATTTGATGAAGTTTCCAAGTTTGGGTGTCATTGCTGGAAACTTTTGGTTCATACTTTCAATACATGTAAGAGTTCCTTTTCGCATACAATTATAAAATCTAACATACTGGAATTCCTGTACTTCACTCTCTAAATCTAAATACATATAAATAACAATAATTCTCACATCACATATGAGTGGGCCAATCTCAACAAATATTATTCAAATAATCTCTTGAATTAATAAGACCTCGTACCTACCACTACAAAGGTGTTGGCATTACAAAATTTCACGATCCGGCTATAGTGCATATGCATAATACAAAAAGAATCTAATCTAATTAGTAGAGATTAATCTACATGATTAGAATCATACCCTTGTTGATTCTGAACAGCAATAGGTTTCAGTCGCTCGATCACAACCTCAAGCCTTCTGTTATATTCCTCACACACGCCTCACTCTAGATAGAGCAGGCTCACGACCTCTAGGGTTCTTATTCTAAAACGTAAATCTTAGTATAATTCGTAACCCTAACTGCTAATAGAGTGCGTCTCTATAAAGGCTACAACAGGAATTAAATGATAAGTATGATTAAGCTTCCTACATAAATAAGGACTCCTAATCTAAGTAGGATCAATCCTTATTTACGTAAATTAAAAATAAGTCTACTAAATAATTATAATTGCACTCCTTGTCATACCAAAATTTTACTTCAAACACTTTTTTATTAAATGATTATTTAACTCCCCACGTTAAGATGACAGATACCCGTCTATTAAATTAAATTATTGACAATTAAATTTAATAAACTTATTTAATTTCTTGAGACTTTTCACTTAACTTATTTGATATATCGGATTCATAATCCACCTGCAAAGTTTAACATAATCGAAACTTATAAGCTTTCTCAAGGGGGTATCATCAATCCCTATACCGGGATATGGATTCCATCAATAATTATTATTCACCATATACGTAATGTTACTATCGAACTCACTGAGTTTATTGACCCACAAAGAATCTCACTTTTTTGTGAATCAAAATAATAAATATTAAATACATGTGTCTATTTATTATATCAAGATTAAAAATATAAGCACTCATAATAAATATTAGGTATTAATTGTCTTACATAGTCAGTATAAAAATAGTTACCTCAACACGGTTCTATTCAATACACACAAAATATACTAGTGCAAAGTGTTGAAATTATACCGTTTTCCATAGTCAAGACCGTCATATTAAAACTTTGTACTACAGTCCTATTGATGATGTGTCCAGTTCAATATAAGACTGTGAATA
The DNA here is from genome assembly GCA_030159115.1 of Actinidia arguta var. hypoleuca. Lineage (NCBI taxonomy): Eukaryota > Viridiplantae > Streptophyta > Magnoliopsida > Ericales > Actinidiaceae > Actinidia > Actinidia arguta. The sequence goes on along the minus strand of BRYE01000014.1, from coordinate 11,678,986 downwards.
ATAAGCTTATATTCCATAAGAACCGATGATCTAATCTTCCGTGTATAAGCTAAGTTGTACTCTACACACCAAATCATCTACTCTATAGAATAAGTGACACACATGCACAATCATTAAATAATAATGCAATGTAAACATTGCTCACATAGATTCTAATTAAAATGAAATAATTAATTTATTAATAAATATTAAAGTCACTACACAAAGAAAATATTTTTAGTATAAATCCCTAACAAAAGGAAGTGAGGAATAGGAGAATACTAACATATAGTATTGACAACTGGATAAACGATAACAAAAGATTGCAACATTATATATGGCCTTATTCTTAATTAGACCAACACAAAGGAACGTAATTTTAAAAGGCAGAAAAAATTGAGTAAAGCTCGAGTCTAGTTACTCAAGATGCTGAGAAACATGAACCAAAACATAAAAGAAACATTCCGAAACAATAATTACAAGTTAAACCTGAGTTTTAACTTTTTTGAAATAATTTAAATAATGAAAAAAAAGACTTTGAATTTGCCATGGGCAGTACTCCACGTCTACTTTGATTTTCCAAACGTTCATGTCATGTCGGGCCGCATAAGAACATGAAATTCAAGATCTATGATTTTTGCAATATTCGAGAATGGAACCTGAGCTCCCTTTCAACCAATAAAAGTTCAATTACTTGTTGAACAAGCTATCGATTGTCACTGGTATCATACATTTCAAGAAATGCATATGTAACCAACCAAATACATGTACCCATTGAAAGAAACTAAGTCACGGTCGACATCTATCTCACTCAAAGAAACATATAACCTGATCATGCAATCTTTGGAAAATCTTTTATTAATTATCTCCCACTAGGTAACATAGGTGAAGAAAGAGAGAGAGACCAATTACGGGCAGTTGGTGATGCTTTCAGTCAGCTTTAAATTAGTGGAGTATGAAATAGGAAGTTTGGAAAAATGTGGGGGGATCTGACTGGCCTCTCAGCTAACTTTCAATCCCTTAATTTGATAAAGTCTCTAATTTCAAAGTGGTAAGTTGGTTAGGTACATCACACACAGCCTTCTCGCCAAACAGAGGAAATAATTTGTTAGCTAACATGCGGTTTTTATCTACCCATCCCTTTGTCTGTCTACATCCAAATCAATCAAGCCTAATTAATTTGCTTCCTCATTAGTATTTATTTAAATCATGATAAATTAAAGACATTTCTGAATGTTATTTTTAATTTCTAGCAAAGTCCATTTTTACTATTTCCTTTATGGATGAATGGATGGATGGATGGTTCCGCAATCCCACATTCCAGACTTGGCCGCAGATTACATAGTGGCCATAATAAGCCTAGTATTGTATTTGGGACATGATATAAGATGATAAATTTGAAAATGGATTGGGGCAACGACCTCTCCTTGATTAGGGACTACCACGTTTATGCATGTTGCATTGATGAAGAAGAGACACGTAGGATTTGGGATTGACCACGAGAGAATTTTTATTTTATTTTCAATCAACTAAAATTATTGTACTATACATTATGCAATCATACTACTCCTGTTATACATCCAGAAAGAAATATGGACATAGAGTCCAATGCCTATCTCTAGTGGCTATCTTGTTATAATAATGCTTTTGATATTCCATGTATTACTTATGATTTTCGAAAAAAAATTCAATAACATAATTTTTACTCGATTTTTTTTTCTGATAAAGCTGAACAAAAAATTGTACACATATCAACCATACATGGAGAGATCATGTGGAGCAATAAAGTCCACATGGTGGTGGTGACTCACCACCAGACTCGCTTAATCCACCAACTAAGTCCAACTTTTTGGACTTAGCTACTTGCAAGAAAAGAGAGGAAGAGAGAAAGAGAAGGAAGAAGAGAGAGAAAAAGAGGGGAAAAATTTCAGAGAAGAAGAGTTTCGAGAGAGAGAAAGATATCATCGAAGAACTCAATACTGTTTATTCACCAACGTAAACATCACTGGTCTCCCCTATTTCTTTTACGTACTTTTGATTTAAAAAGGGTCTAAATGATCTAGGATTGAGTGTTATACTTTATCCTAGCTAAAGTTTTGAAGTACCATGAAAATGCGGCACGAAAATATCGTGTTAGGATCATATGTCAAGTCTGAATTTTTGTATTGTTTTATTACAGAATCACAACTACTATTTTGGGCAAAACTTCTTCATACGAAAACTTTTGGTTTGATTCAAGTTTCGTAGAACATCTAATTCAAATACCTAAAACTTTATTTTAAATAGCATTTTTCCAATTTTGAGGTTAGGTTGTCCAAAACAGGCGTAAAAGTCAAGCTAGGAAAACCCAGCCCTCTGTTTTCTTCCTAGTTGGATCGGTCAAATATTTTTCCGAATGATTGAGCATATATGTTTAGGCCTCTGATCATGTGGGACCGGTCGAATATTTTCCCTGACCAGTTGAACCATTCTCAACTAGTTAAATTTTTTCTCAACCGGTAGAAGGTTACCCAATTAGGCCAATGTTTACTCCCGACCGATCAAACATTTTTCCCGACTAGTTGAAGCTTTACAGACCCCAATTTTTGATCAACTGAACCTCCATTATTAGTATAGTCCTCTATCAACAGACTTATTTTCATTGAAAATATCTAAGTTTTCTTTTACTTTAAGTTTGCAATGTAAATAAGAAAATATTCTCCACTTCGATTCAATAAAAATACAAGAAAATGTAATTCCCATTAAATCAAAAAGTAAAATTTCAATTTTAGTACAAAAATAATTTTTTATAATTTTTTTAAAACGATTCTTCTTGTTATTGAAGATATGCATTGTAATAAAAATTTCATAAAATTAGTTTTGACTATTTAATTTATAAAGAACAATTACCGAAAAATATGATTTGAAGAAAATAATATTTCAAAAATTTAATTTTTTACACTTAGCCAAATTTTGACGAAAAATAATTTTTCAAAGAAAACTTGCTATGTAAATCTCTTTTGAGAGTTTCGCTTCACCATGCATTTATACTCTTTAATGCTATTCATTGAAATTAATGAAATATGTAAGAATCAATTCAGCTTTCTTAAAGAACCTAACGGACGAGTTTAGTGCAGTACCTACGCGAATATGTAAGTAACCTTAATCTAGTAAATTACTTTTTTATGCTATGATATACCCATGAAATATGTTATGCTTTCCAAATTAAATCCATGGATTAGATAAGAATCTTTTAAAAAGATTTTTTTTATGTATATGTCTATGTACTATATGTTTCTGCCTTTTAGGAAGCTACTCGACTGGCATACCCCGACTCACGGGTGTGTGAAATTATGTTAGAAAACCCAACTAAGTATCAATAGAACCACATGTTTTTTATTTCATTTTGATTTTAAGAATTTTTCTATCATGTGATGTTAGAAGATCAGCGAAAGTTATTGACTGGCCTAGACTAAAATGTCCAAGATCATTTGAACATGTATGTATGTAAGTTTATATATGTAATGATAAGACGTACATTTTCTCTACTGTTATGGGCACGTGTTCTTAGAATGAATGAATTTTAAACATTTATTCTCTTTTGGTTCTCAAAATATTAATTACGTTTCGCTTCTGCAAAGTAATGTACACTTTTTGTAACACATAAGAAGAAAAGAAAGAAAAAAATTTAGAGAAAGAAAATAATTTAAACCCAATGTTACGTCACCTGGCACCGCGTGGAGCCATGAGGGTCTAGGGATGTCACATAAAATGTTCCTATATTTTTTTTCCTAGTAAATTTCTCTCCCCTTTATTTTTCCCTACATTTTTTCTTTTTTTTTTTATTTTTCTGTACATTTTTTCTTCTTTTTATGAACACGAATGTGAAAGAACAAACAAAAAATACTAACACACCAACAAATCTTCAATTTTGATTGTACGAAACAAGGAAGGAATCATGATTTTGTCTGTTACCTAGGGTGGGTCATTTTGACCCAGCCCACGGGGTTCTAAATCTGAACGAGCAACGGGTCCAAGTTGGGTTTGAATTTTTGACCCAAACCTGTTAGGGTCGATAAAGAGGAAATAAATAACTCGCCCGGACATTTATATATACTAATATTAAATTATTATATATGTTGTGGTAGAAATTTGGGGTGAGCAACCAATAGTCAGAATTGCTCGAGAAGCTCGATGTTGATTTCGGTGACCTGCACAAGGAAGCAAACGTCACTGACTAGGGCGAGGCCGCTAAAGACCCCTCTTGCGTGGAGATGAGACCGAGGTGAATTCCCTAAGCAAAGTACAACAAAGAATTTGTATGATTATAACTCAAAGAGTGAGAATGTCATTACCCCCTTTCAATGGATGGTGAGCGGCCTTTTATAGATGGAGAGTTTACAAACGTGTGAGGAGATCACGATGTAATCATCAGGTAATCAAATAAGGAAACC
>BRYE01000014.1:11644574-11649574 GCA_030159115.1 Actinidia arguta var. hypoleuca | reverse complement strand
GTGATTACTTCTTTCCAAATCATGCTTGTACTTTTGTATTTTTAATATTTTGACAAGTTCATTATTTTTTGCAAGTGTTGGCATTGGGGTCTTCTCTTACCGATCACGCTAGAGAGATGTGAGATGAGGCAAGACTCAATAGGCCAATGCCTCATCCATCCAGGATGACATGACTCATGCCCAAAAGGTGGCCAAAGACTTAAAAGGCTGAGTAGCTAAGCTCGAGTCTAAGAAGTAGTGAGCTGAAGAGGAGTTGAAGAAGTTGAAAGAGGAGTATGATGTCGCCCTGGAGAGGCATGAAAATGAGATGGCCGAGATAAGTAGGAAGGAGGACTTCTCTAAGACTTCAACAATCGACGAGTTCAAATCTTCAGACGAGTACAAGGAAGCTGTGGAAGGAATGGCCTCCTTATACTTTGGCGAGGGCTTCGACTTGTGCAAAAGGTAGATTTGCATCCTTCATCCCCACCTTGATATTCAAGACCTTCAGATTGATCTCGACCTGGTTGATGAGGACGAAGAGGAGGAGAAGGATGTGCCAGACGCCAACCCTCTTCAATAAGCATCTCCATGTACTTTTATTATTTGTAAAGGCGACATTAATAAAATGGTCTTTCTTCATATCTTCTCTTTTCTATGGTAATGTGTTCTTCATATCTTCTCTTTTCTCTTTGTCAAAATTCATCATCCTGAAGCTAGGCATCCTTATCTCTACTAGTATGACCGATTGTGTCCCATACACCAGAAAGTATGGAATTTCACCCATCGGGATCCTACTCATTGTGTGGTAGGCCTACAGTACACTCGAAAGGTCTTCGGCCCATTCGCTCTTAGATTTTTCTAGCCTTGCCTTCAAGTTCTTCAAGATCGTCCTATTGGTGACCTCTACTTGGCCATTTTCCTGAGGATGACTGGGCAAGGATAAATGATTAGAGGTGGCAAGGTCTGAGCAAAATAGTTTGAATCCTTTATTGTCGAATTATTTTGCATTGTTAGAGACGATTACGCTTGGGATCCTAAATCCACAAATGATATTTTCCCAAATAAAATTTCTAGTGTTCATTTCAGTGATTTTGGCGAGATATTCTATTTTTATTCACTTGATGAAGTAATCTATGGCGACAATCAAAATTTTTTTCTGCAATGGAGCTTGAGGTAGAGGTCCAAGTACGTCTATCCCCCATTGAGCGAACAACCAAGGACCGGTCATTGGGACCATCTTGGTGGAAGGGAGACGACTTACCGGAGCGAACCTTTGACACTTGTTGCACTTTTTGGAGAACACCATTGCATCTTTCCATATGAGGCCAAAAGTATCCTTGGTGAACTGCCTTTCTAACAAGTGATCTAGCCTTGAAATGATTTTTGCATATGCCTTCGTGAAACTCTTTAGCTACATAATCTACTTCCTTTAATTGGAAACATCTTAGGAGTGGTCCTGAGAAAAACCTCTTATATAGCATCCTATGGAGGAGGCAAAATCTAACTGACTGATATCGAATTTATCGTGCTTAGAGTTTATCGGATGGTAACTCCCTTACTTTGAGGAATGCGGCGATGCCATCCATCCATGTCGATTCTGTTGTTGCTTGGCAGACAGTCTTGGCGATGTCAATGCTTGGATTTGGTAAGAATTCGAGAGGGACGCTTCTATCTAATATGAAATCAAAAACGAAGGTGAAGTTTGCCAAGACATCGGCTTGCTTGTTTTCCTCTCGAGGAATTTTACAAATCTTGAAATCTTTAATTTTCATCGTCATGGCCTTCACCTCGTCTAGATATGCCAACATATGGAGATCTTTGGCTAGATAATCTCCTTGAACTTGATACACCATGAGCTGAGAATCACTATAAGCATCCAAGCATTCCACTTCCAATTCTGTTGCGACCATCAATCTGGCGAGTAGAGCTTCATATTCTGCATCGTTGGTGGTGGCTTTGAATCCAATGTGTATGGCATACTCCATTTGCTCCGCTGAAGGGGTTTAGAGTACGAGGCCTACACCATAACCATGTTGGTTGGACAATCCATCCATGAACAACTTCTTGCTTTTCGATCTTCAGATATCTAGTCTCAGCCCATATGAGGACTTTGCTGATGTAGTACACTAGTTGCTAAACTTTGTCATCTTTCTTTACGAACACGACACTCACCATGGTAGGAAACACGGATAGGTACAAGGTGAGCTCCTCGCTCATGTTGGGAACTGTGAGCAGAAGAGGTGACCCTAGATATTCTTTTAGATATTGGAATGCCATCTCAGACTCATTCTTTCATTCAAAGACCTTATTTTTGCTCAAAATCTTAAAGAATGGTAAACAAATTTGTTGAGAGCTGCCACTTATCCAGTCAACTATTGTACTTCGAGGACATTTGTGGATGAACTCATCATAAGCAGGACTTGAATTTGGTCAGTATTTGCTTCTATCCCTCATTTCGTCACGAAGAAATCAAGGAATTTTCCTAACAATGCGCCAATGATGCATTTGGAGAGTATTAGCATCATGCGATGTTTGGGAAGGATACTAAATGTTTCTCCTAAGTGGGTGATGTGATCGGCAACTTTGAGTCTTTTTACTAGCATGTAGTCAATGTATACTTCCATTGTCTTCCTAAATAGTTCTTTGAACATCCTATTGACCAGCCTTTGATATATAGCTCTTGCATTCTTCAGTCCAAAGGGCATGATCTTATAACAATACAATCCTCTTTCCATGATGAATGATGTCTTCTCGATGTCAGGAGGATGCATTTTAATTTGATGGTACCTCAAAAAGGCATCCATAAAACTTAGGAGTTCGTGTTTGGAGGTTGCATCAACTATTAGATCAATCTTCAGGAGGGGGAAGCTATCTTTAGGGCATGCTTTGTTCAGGTCGATAAAATCAACGCATACCCTCCATTTTTTGCCCTTTTTAGGGGCAACGACAACATTAGCCAACTAATATGGGTAATGGAATTCCTTGATAACGCCAGCTTTGGTAAGCTTGGACACCTCTTCCTCTATGACCTTCAGACATTCTGGGGTGAACTCCTTTTTTAGCGGATCAGAGGATGATCAGGGTCAATAAAAAGCTTATGAATGATGATATGAGGATCTATTACTGGGATGTTGCTTTGTGACCATCCAAATACGTTGTAATTCTTTTTTAAAAATTCCACCAAAGAACTTTGTAGCTCTTCAATCAATTTAGTCCCAATCATCACATGACGGTTTGGATGGTCAGGGTGTGTAGAAATTGAAGTCACTTTCTCTAGTGCCTTGGTGTTCTGTGTCTCTTGGGGATCAGTAAGGGTTGCATCCTTTATTTCGTCCCTCAACCCATCTATCTCGGTGTCGTCTATCTATAGTTGTTATTTGGTACTTGGTTTCACAATGAGGCTAGTCTTCATCGCCGTTATGAAACACTACCTTGAAACTTTTTGATCGCCCTTACCTCGCCTATCCCAGTTGAAGTAGGAAACTTCATCTTCAGGTGACAGGTAAAAGTAATGGCTTTGATTTTTCCCAATGTTGGGAACCTAATATTGTGTTGTAGGGCGAAGGACAATCCATAATGATGAAGTCTTGCCATACTGTAGTCTGGTGGGGCTCTATTTCCAAAGTCAAGGGTAATTCAATCCACTTGAGGGGGTGTATTGATCCTCTCCCAAATCCAACCAGAGGAGTATGAAATAGGTGCAGCCTATCTTACCTAATCCTCATTTTGTCAAATGCCGAGACAAACAAAATGTCGACAGAGCTCTTGTTATCAATTAGGATCCTTTGAACGTTGAAATTGGCGATGTGGCAGATATTACCAATGCATCGTCATGGGGGAGATTCCAGCATCTCAAATCCTCGTTGGTGAAGGTGATGGAAGGGAGAGCTTTAGACATGGGTGTGGAGAGGTTGTAAACCTCCTCTCTTTTCCCCTCTTTGCCTTGAGCATGCCTTTTTCAGGATGAGTTCGAACATTCTCTTGACCCAAATCCTCCATAGATAGTTTGGATATCTCCTGTGGTCGGCCTATTATCAACCTATCATCTATCAAGCCTCGGGCGATCAACTACAAACTTTCTCAAGTACCCCCTCTTAATCAAATTGGCTATCTATTCTTTCAATTGAAAATACTCCTCCGTATTATACCCATGATCCTTGTGAAACTCGCAGTATTATTTTTTATTTTTGCGGAGGGGATTAGTCTTAATCTTCCCAGGCCACTTCACAAACTCTTCATTCTTGATTTCCATGAGTACTTTGGCGATGGGGGCGTTGAGAGAAGGCAGTATCATATCAGTTTAGCGAGGAGTGTGAGGATGGCATTAATTAATTCGCCTTCTAACATCTTGCTCGGATCTCTTAATTTTTTGCTTGCCCTTTTAATTCGCTTGTTGAGTATCCATTCCTTCCTTTTTTGCCCCTTTTTTTCTTGCCTCCTACATTTGGCTTCTGCCAATTCTTCATCTATAATGTATTTGTTGGCTTTACTCTGGAGTGCCAACAAGGTTTTAGGGATGCTTTTCGAAAGGGAATCAAATAATGGGCGTGGAAGAAGACCCTCCATCATCGCCATAATTATAACCTTGTCACTAAGATCCTCTACTTCTAGGACAGATTGATTAAATCGCTTGACATAGTCTTTCAGGTTCTTTTCATCCTTCTTGTGAACCATGTAGAGATGGAAGACATACTTCTTCATGTGCAACTCATGAAATTGGCAACAAAAAGCCTACTCAGGTCACTCAACGAATTAATAGTTTTGGGAGATAACTTTATGAACCATGATCTCACCAGCCCTTTCAAAGTTACTGGAGCATCATCAAGTTTTTGTACGAGTCCAAGTGATCCATAAGATCCTTATTTCCCTCATACACTCTTAGATGAGATGGTAGTTTGAATCGAGATGAGACCCTAACTCTCTCAGTAAACAGAGGCTCTATTTGCCTTATTAAAGCATCCATTTTAACTTGAGCATTTATGCCGGTATTTATGGCACCGATTCAAGCATCCAAGTCT
>BRYE01000014.1:11637074-11639574 GCA_030159115.1 Actinidia arguta var. hypoleuca | reverse complement strand
GAAAAAAAATATACTTAGGAAATTTATAATGGTTACTTATAATTGGTTTAGATTACTCTGTATGAGTACTGTTTTTATTTATAAAAGAACTCAAAGTCTAAAAAGAGTTCTAATTTATAAAAAAATGCCTGTGGACAAATAGAACAAACAAGGGTGGGCATTCATTGGGTCGGGCCGGACTTGTCTACATATTAAGAGAGTTATGTGTACCCAAGCTTGACTTAAACTGATGCGGGCCTAATATTTAATTCCAAAGCCTAGTCCTAAAATATTCTAAATTTCCAAGCCTACCCACTAAACTTAGTTATCCGGATTTCTAAATTTTAATTACAATTAAGAATTTACTTTTATTTATTATAATTTTCTCTTTAAACTTAAGTATACTAATAGTATTCTATACTACCTAATAATAATATTTTCAAGTCTTCGAATAGTTCAAATGTATACTATTAGTATTCCATAATGCTATTTTTTTTACATTCTCCACATTTTCTACATAAATAATATTATAAAATAATTAATATATTAGTTATTTTGGTTGGGTTTGGTTAGGCCGGGCTAGACCGGGCTGGTTAGGCTACAAATTAAAGTCAAAAGCTCAATCCAATTATAGATGGGCTTGAAATATAAATCCAACTCATCCTAATGGGCTAAAATAGTAATTTCAAACCCTTAAAAAAAGGGTCTCGGTTGGGCAGGCTTGTGCCCCACCACTTAAAACACTCATTGATTTGGTTTGGTGTTGTGGGCCCAACACCGTGGTGTCTGATTTTTCGGGCCTCATTTGGGATCCAAATATATGATAAAAAATGTTTATATTTCAGGTCTCGACGATTAGATTATCTGCAAAACAAAAGTTTGCGTTGGATTGGATATTTGCAGTCATATGATCGTATCATAATTATCCTCATAAAAATGAATGAAAAGATTTTAATATAAATATGATTTGATCACATGATTATCAATGTTCGATTAATTTGACTTAGGTACCTAGGGAATCCCTACAAAATGAATGATGTCGATTACATCACTAAGACCACCTAAGCAAGCCCCATATTAACCCAATCCAACAGTCATACAGCTCAAATGATATGAACAGCATAACGATCATATTACCAAATTCTTTTGATCTTCCCAAAATGTAAATTTGTTACTCGGTTGGTAGTAGGGTTGGTTATATGGCCCTAGCTTAGTTGTGTATTTCATCTATTGGGAATTGAATACGACCTATTTTCAAGGACTTCGGCCCAGCCTAATTGGAGCCTGATCCTGCGGCCCAGCCCGACTTTGGGCCTGCAATCTGCACTGGACCGCATAAAATAACATGTGGATCTTCCTTAGGGAACACAAAGACCTAGATCTTCATGATGTGCTATCATTGGCCCAAATTTGAACTTCATGGATGAAGCTCAATTACATAACTAGAGATTATTTGGTACTCCAGTGCAGTGCAATGTTGTACACCAGTAAATAAGTGACACATGTGTACGTATTAGCAACAAGCCAAATAAAATAATAGATCTCACTGTTTAAATCAATCATTATAAAATTTTAGCACCACTAAGATTTGCTCTAAGTGCACTAAATAATTTCTCATTGCTTCTAGGGGGTGGTAAATGGGTGGGTTTGGGTTAATTTGGGTGGGTCACTAATGGGTAGGTGGTCTATTAATAATTCATTTAACAATATGATTATAACTCAAACCCAACCCAACCCAACCCAACCAATTTATTTAAAATAAAACACAACCCTCCTAATTAACCCAATTATATTTTTCTCATTGTCACCAGAAAAATTTGGGTGGGTCCTTAATTTTTAAAATAGGTAAAATGGGTAGGTGGTCCGTTAATTTGGGTGGGTCCTTAATTTTTTTTTCCTTATTACAGTTTTTGTTTTCTGCATTAATTTTTTTTTGTAGTTGTTGGAAAATCTGGTTTTGTTGAAAAAAAACTGTATTTATTTTTTATTTTTTGAGAAACTTTTTTTTTTTAATAGAAACTGGAAAAAACTCAAATAAAAAAAAGGTAAACAGAAACTGTTTTTAAAACAGAAAACAGAAAAGGCTTGATTAAAGCAATTTTCTCCCCCAAAAAGTAAGCAGAAACTGTTTTCAAAGAGCAGAAAAAACTGCTTTCTGAAAAACGAAATATAAATTACTTATTGAAAAAACTAAAAAAAATTGAAAAGTCTATTTTCTATTTTTTATTTTGAATAAAAACTGAAAAAAAGAAAATTGTTTTCAAAAACAGTTTTCTCCAAAATAAAAAACAAAAATAATTTTTTGTTTCGAAAAAACTTGAAAAAAAAAACAGTGTCTTTTTATGTTGTAAAAATTTGAGCGGTTTTATGTTTTTTGTTTTTTAACAGAAGCGGAAACAAACTATTTTCAGAAAGAACTTTTTTTTTTTTTTATTGTAAAAAACTGAAAAATGTTATTTTCTGTTTTTTGTTTTTGAACAGAAACTGTAAAAAAAAAAAAAAATTTAAATAGTTTTGTTCA
>BRYE01000014.1:11629574-11632074 GCA_030159115.1 Actinidia arguta var. hypoleuca | reverse complement strand
ATAAATTGGCAGCAGTACTTCTTCAAGCTTAATCGAGAATGAAGCTAGATAGTTAATCCTTCCACAATTGCCCCAACTCGCATGAGCTTGGTTAACAACTACAGAGGTTATGGGAGCAGGTTTCATATGAACCTCATTATAAGGTAGCTCGGACATAGGAGCTTGATAGTACCTACAAGTTATCCTTTCGCTATCCTTTCACTCTCTTTTCTGCGCCACGTGTCAACATCAAATTTGCCTTGGAGCTTGGTTAGGGCACAGAACTCAAAGTGTCACACCTAACCTTAGACACTATTTAGGGTGATTTGAGTTCCCTTATACATACCAAATCTAAACCGACCCACTGTTCATCTTGCATCTTGAGCATTACAGACAAAGAGAGATTAAGAGCGATTCAACACATCTACAAGCCAACATCGTCGTACTAACATACCACGCCATCACACTATCATTCTGACATCATCTCCGATGCTACCAGTCGCGGTCCCGTTCATCGACAACCTCTACACAAACACTATAAGTTTCTTTTACAATTGTTTTCAAAACATCTGTAATTTTTTTACTTTGTTGCTTCTAGATTTAGTCTGAGTCAATTGCGATGCCCATTTGTCTCCTTAAATATCCTCATTCTTTACCTAAATTTCTTGTTCCAGTCTACCATGCCACTCGTCGGCCATTGAAAAGCGGTTGCCACGTTTTTGCTCCTAGGTTGCCCCTTGGTCATTTTTACTATCAATGTGGGTCCGTCTTGTGCATATATCCTTGAAATTGGTTTTGGTAACTCAATGGTGTGCTAGGATTAGGATTTTGTCCCTGAAGTCGTTCTTCCGCTGAGAGAGCTTCAAAGCGGAAGGACTACTTAAGTAAAGTGCCACAAGCAAAACAAACCTCAGCCATTATATAACTAGGCTATATGGGGTACACAGAACTTACACGTCGTTTATCTAGCTCTACACCTGCATGTTTATTGTTACCTTGAACTTAGATATAGACCATTTTGACAAGGTTTTGTATGTTTTAGAACATGAAACTTAACCGAGCCCAATTGCTAGTGCAAAACGACGCTGCTCTAGATCTCTTTTGGAAGGATCATGAGATCCCAAATAATATCCGCATAGAAAGACCTGGCCTAAATGAGGCAATCGAGATAGTGCAAGGACTTGGTAATCATATCCCACTTCGCACATGGCTAATTCACTAAGCCGAGCTGCAATCCCTAATAAATTTGATGTTAAAAGAGGTCATGGCTCACTGCGAACGCACTTTCATGTAGGTGTGTATCAACTTTTTGAGGACCATGCTCGTAGTTGATACATTAATGCGAAGGGAGGGGCTGCCATTCTCTACCTCTGACCTGCTGCACACCTACATTGTAGTTCGGCCCAATTGGGAGCCCGATACGTTCTTGTTTATGGCCAACCATTACCTTAGGCTAAGGAATAACCAAAAGCCTTGGTCCAGGCTAGTAATCAAGAACTCATACAAGGATCTTTACTTGGAAGAATTCGTCTAGATCTCAACCTTTAGCTATGAAGCTTGCACACCAAATGCTCTTGACCCTTAGCCATGGAACCGTCTGGTTGTATCGTATAGATGTCATCCTCAATTTTGATAGAACTTTGCCAATTTTCCAAATCTTTGTCAGAAATAGCCTTATTGTAATTATTAGGATCAAAATCATATTCATTGGGGACAATCTCTCCTAAAAATATGAACCGATCAAGTGCCCTGACAATCCTTCCACTACGACGTGGCTCTCGTGTATCTAGAAATGGTGAAGAAGTGGTTTTTGAAACATCCTCCATTGGAGTAGAACTTCCTTCTAATAGATATTTGAGAGTATCAGACAACTACCTAAAATCAAACCTATGATTAGGTTTCTGGTCCATCATATAATCATCCTCCAAAAAAATAATATTAGTGCTCACTAATACTATCTGTTTACTGGGATCATAAAATAACCACCTTTTATTTCCTTTAGGATATCATATGAAATAACACAATTCTAACTTAGTATCCAACTTTTCAGTACGTTTGACACTCTCATATTCTGTAGTGTTGCATATTAGTCTTGCAACCAATCCATAACTCTATGGGAGTATTTTGAATAGACTTAGTTGGAATTGAGTTTAGAATAGAAGCCTCTGTTTCTAAAACATATCCTCATAGGAACTTTGGTAGATTAGAATAACTCATCATAGATATTACCATGTCTAAAAGAGTTGTTTTTTTATTTCATCCACATCATTCTACTGAGGCATACCAAGTGTTAACAATTGGGATAGAATTACATTATTCGAAAAATACTTATCAAAGTCACCAGAGAGGTACTCGCCATCTCGATCGGATCAAAGCGACTTTATATTCTTATTTAGTCGCTTCTCCATTTTAGCCCAAAAATTTTTAAACTTTTTAAATGTCTTAGACTTTTGGTGCAACAGATAAATATAATCATATCTTGAGTAATCATCAATAAAAGTAATAAAATACTCAAAGACCA
>BRYE01000014.1:11622074-11624574 GCA_030159115.1 Actinidia arguta var. hypoleuca | reverse complement strand
GCCTAGATAGGTCTATTTTAATGATCATGTTCTTTAATGAGAACTCTGTGTATACTACAATCGGGTGTACTTGGACGTAGTGCATGAGCTTTTAAGTTGTAATGACCAGGGCCAGCATAAGCTTCTCTAGTGGTAGGTACCTCATTTGGCTGTTCGTAAAAGTTTTATCAATGAAGTAGATTGGGTGCTACTCTCCATTAATCTCCCTCAGCTACACCGAGCTAACGGTGCATTTGGAGATGATGAGCTTGACGTAGAATAGCTCTCCCTCATCCGGGGTAGAAAGAAATTGCAGCTTGGTCAAGTACCCTTTAAACTGTTAGAGCGCGAGCTCGCACTCTTTATCCCATAAAAAAATAGCATTTTGTGAAGGAGTTGGAAAAATTGACGGCATTTTTCAAAAGACTTACTAATGAAACAATTAAGTGTTGATGCCATTCCTATTATCTTTTGAACCTCCCTCACATTTCTCGGACTCCCGAGGTTGCTAATAACCATAATCTACTTTAGACTCATTTGAATTCCTCGCTGAGTGACTAAATGTCCCAAGAATTTGCCCGAGCTAACCCCCAAGGCGCACTTAACAACGTTCAATCTCATCTTGTGCTCTTTTTAGATCTCTAACACCTCAGTGAGGTCCTTTAAATGGTCTTACACTTATTTTCTCTTGACCATACTATCATCTATGTAGGCATCCATGGTACTCCTTATTAGATGCTCGAACATCTTGGTGATCATTCTTTGGTAGGTGGCCTCAGCGTTCTTTAGTACGAAAGGAATGACCTTGTAACAAAAAATGCCTTGAGGGGTGATAAAGGCAGTCTTCTACGATTAGGCTCATGGATTGCTATTTGGTGGTAGCCTCAGTATGTGCTTAAAAAGCTCATGTGGGCATGACCCAATGTTGAGTCCACCAACTGATCAATTTTTGGCAAGGGGAATCAATCCTTTAAGCAATCTCTATTGAGGCTTGTGAAATCGATGCACACTCTCTACTTGCCATTTTTCTTCTTAACCACCACTTTTAGGATAACCAACTTGAGCAAAGAACCTTAATTATTGCAATCGCCTTTTTTAACTTCTTGACCTCTTTTATCAGTACGTCCACATGTTTGGCTGCAAACCTTGTCCCTCACTACATCACAGGCCAAGCTTTGGGTGTGACGTTAAGCTCGTGCCAGATGGAGTTTTGATAAATTTTTGGCATTTTATATGGTGTCAATGGAAAGATCTTAATGTATTCTTTCAAGAACTCAATGAGCTCAATTCTCTCTTGCTCTTTCACGTTTGAGCCAACGAGAAAGTAGCGGTCTGAGCTTGGCTTATCAAGTTAGTAAAGAATCAGGTCCTCAATGATTTTGGCCTCTAGGGTCCTGGCAATAGCTTCCAAGACTTACCTATCTTCTTCCACGAGCCCCACCTCTATCATGTCTACTTTAATGTTCACTATGGCAACATAACACTACTTAGCTGCGACTTGATCCCTATAAAGCATTTCCTCGCCTCTTAGAGAGGCAAATTTAATAACTTGATGCAGTGTGGAAGTGACTTCCTTCATCCTACAAAGCCAATCTAGACCAACTATCGCAATATAGGGAGAGGGAATATCAACCACTGTAGACTTGTTCTCCATCTCTTTGGAACCAGTTCAGACTTTGAGAGTTACAGTTCCCAAGGGCCAGTGAGTGAGCATTGAACCCAACTAATGGAGCTTGGGCTGACATAAGATCAGCCTTAGACAACTTTAACTATTTGAATAAATCATCATACATCACAACAATCGAACTTCTAGAGTCTACAAAGATTTGTTTGACGTCATACCCCTGGACTTGTAGTTGGATGACCAATGGATTGTTGTGGGGGGACTAAACCCGTGTGAGATCTACCTTGGTAAATGTGATGTTCCCTTGCTCAATCAAGCCATGTCTTGGCTTTTTTGTCGCTGGCTGGACCGGGAGAACCTCATTTATTTGTTTGACAATGCGAATCTCCCCTCGCATCCTATCTCAAGTTAGGGGTCATGTGGGCCCTCGATCATGTAGATAGTCAAGATGGGGAGGTCTTCCTCCAAGGCATTATCGGTTTCTTTCCTATCTCGGTCAAACCTCGGATTAGGTCTAATACCGGTTTCCTTTCCCTTTGTCTTATCTCTATCAACAAACTCATTCAAATGCCCTACTTAAACTAGTTGGTCTAAGAAAGACTTTAAGTCTCTGTAATTCTCCATAATACGCTCCTTCTCCTTGTGTTAGGAACACTTCTGTCGCTGGTTTAGCTTCTTTGAATCGCATCCCATATAAAGAGGCTTCTTGTAGTAAGGCTTGTCCTGGATCTTGGTAACTTTTTAGATTGGTTCCCTAAAAAATCACATGTACTTCCTACCTTACCCGTCCTTCGCACTCTTTTACATTTTCCGTACGTTATTTGAATGATCCCTCTCCTCTAAAGGATGTTCTTATCGCTCTCTCGGCTTGCCTCACATTGTCCTCCAACCGAGCGT
>BRYE01000014.1:11609574-11619574 GCA_030159115.1 Actinidia arguta var. hypoleuca | reverse complement strand
ATGAACTCAAACACGACTTTAAATATGAATCAAAATAAAAAGACATAATTAAAGTCATTTAGGGTCAAATTCAGATAATTTAGCGACATTTGGACTACAATTATGCAGTGTAATCAATGAGAAACTGACCTAGCTTTACCTAGAGGGACCTATGACCGCTCTCTGAGCATTGGCTAGTAGCTTCATTCCCTTCTCTCCTGGCGTCTTGGGTATGAGAGGGTACTCCGTTTGGGTTTTTGAATTACCTCTTCCACTATTAATGCTTTTAGATGCCATCACAACATTCTCTACTATGTATGGGGTCGACTTCACACAAACAACATCGATTGTGGGGTAGTGAGAAGATAAGAGGAAATCAAACACAAACGATAGCGCTGGTGAACAAATAAATTGTGATGGTCGGACGTTGCACAATGGACCTACAAGACAGCAATAGTGAGAAAGATTGTCCAAAGCTATTTTAGGAATGGCTCTTTGATGGTCAAGTTAGTGACCAAAAAGGACAAGAGTGAAGAGAGCAAGAAAAGGGTTTTTGGCTCTCATTTTAAAGAGAGAGCATGTCGCTTACTTGTTAGAGAGGATCTGTCATCTTTTATAGTGCAACTCAACGCGTGTGAAGACCATTGATTGCCATGTCAGAGAATAACGACTAACCTAATCATGCCAGTAGGACGTGGCTAGTAACTAGTTCATCACATCATTGGTGTTTGGACCCAAGCCTATTGGTGGTAAAGGGAACTTGTCGTGTATGTTCCCGTCTAACCCTAAAGCCTAGAATTGGGCATCTTCATCGGGATTAGTTCAATGAACGAGGTCTCATGCAAAGATACCGACCAAACTTGTTATGACGCGACAGTCCAAAATCTCTGATATTGGTTGATGGTTGAAGGGAACAATTTACCTACAGCGGAAGCTAAGTTTTTAAATTTTTTCTATATCTAATCATCATCCATGTAATCCTACAATATTGATAAAAAGGGGTTCAATATACCTTATCGCTGAAAATTTTAGCAATTTATTGCTGCATTTCAAAAGCAAATTCTAGCACATTATTATTGTATTTTTTTAGTAAATTCCAGCACCTTATTGCTAGATTTGTTCAGTAAATTCTAGCACCTTATTGTTAAAAATTTTTGCAACCTATTATTATATTTTTGGAGCAAATTTCAGAACCTTATTATTGTATTTTTTCAGCAAATTCTAGCACCTTATTGCTAAAAATTTTAGCAACATATTGGTGCATTTTTGGAATAAATTCCAGCACCTTATTTTTCATAAAATCCTAGTTTGAGGAACAAGGGTGACCTGCTAGGAAAATTTCTATGAGAGTATTAATGAAAACTCAAATGACTGAAGGAACTCCAGTGAGAGACTATATTTTGAAAATATTCGATCATTTAAACACTCTAGAGATCCTTAGTGGTGAGATTAATGCTTAATCATAAATTGATATTGTCCTTACGTCGCTGCCTGACTCTTTTAATCATCTTAAACTCAATTGCAGTATGAACAAAATTAATTTTATACTTTATGAGCTTCTAAACGCTTTATAGGTAGTGGAGGGTATTATTAAAGGTCATCCTAGTATACAATGTGAAAAATCTTTACTTTCCAAGTCTTTTCTCAAGAAAAAGGACAAACATAAAAAGAAGAAAGTTCCAAGTAACCCTAACAAAATTCTTAATCCATTTAAAGACATTGGTGAAGGGAAGAAAGTTAATGATCCAAAACCAAAGGAAAAATGTTTTTACCATGGGGGTGCGGGTCATTGGAAAATGAACTGTCCAAACTACCTGGCTAAGAAAAAGGACTCAGGTATAATCAAATCACCTACTATTGAAGTAAGTTTTATTGTGGGTACTTCAAATTCTTAATCTTGACCTTGACCTACTCAACGAAAAGAGGGAGCGAGCTGAGATACGTCAAGCAGCTTACAAGCACCAGGTTGCCAAATACTACAATCAAAGAGTTAAGCACAGATCTTTCTTGCCAGGCAGGCAACCTAGTCTTGAGAAAAGTTACTTTGTCCACAAAGGTACCAAATACAGGGAAGTTCGGTCCTACTTAGGAAGACCCCTACAAAGTTGTCAAAGTATCTAGACTAAGAACTTATTGGCTGGAAGACATGGACGAAAAAGTCTTTCCTCACCCCTAAAACGCCGAACACTTGAAGAAATATTACCAGTAATACGTCTGGTTGCCATGAGAACGAGATCGCCTGACCAATATGATATTGTCAAAAGCTTTATTTGTATTGTTAATTATTACGTCATGATCGCATGTCTTTATGGTTAATTAATAAAATTTCTTCATCGATTTATCATTAAAAATTTATGTCGCCATTCTTTTAAAGTGCCAGTTCCGTTGTCGCCTATACCAAGAATGCCCATTTATTGAAAAATGATAAGGCATCTTGATCGCCATTGAAAATGTCCCTTATATCAAAAACGCCCATTCATTGAAAAATGATAAGGCATCTCGATTACCATTGACATGTCACCTGTATCAAGAACGCCTATTCATTAAAAAATTATAAGGCATCTTGATTGCCATTGAAGATGTTGCCTTATATCAAGAACACCCATTCATTGCAAAATAATAAGGCGTCTTGATCACCATTGAGGATGTTGCCATTATCAAGAACACCCATTCATTGAAAAATGATAAGGCATCTTGATCGCCAATGTGAACGTCGCCATTACCAAGGACGCTAGGTAAAAATTTCCATAATCTCGCCTTGTAATTTTGTACGCTAGGAATGATTATCGTTAGTTTTAATTCGCCGATAGACTAAATTTTGGAAGTGCCAAAGTTGAGTTCGCCAGTTTGTTTAGATTAAGATCGCCTATGTTCTAAATAATTCATAATGACACCAATACGACCAAAAGTAGCATAATGAGAGAGAACGAGGAAACAAGGCTTCTATTCATTATAAGAAAAATGGATTACAGTTCGCCATTACAACATAAAAAAATAAATAAATAATAAATACAAGTATTTAGGAAGGAGGGAGATTAGGGTCACCCTTGTCCTTCTCCCCATTATCCGTGTTATCCCCCTCCTTCTCTTCCTCCTCGCCATCCTCCTCCTTGGCGAGCAAGTCGTGATCAAGACCCATGTCTTCTAAGTCAATGGCGAGATCGGGATGATGGCGGTGAAACTGTCATCTTCAACTGCTTCCAAAAAATCCAACGAGAATTTAAATTCCTCCACAACAAACTTTTTGGCTCGGGCCACGGCCTCTCGAAGTTCCACAACCAAAAGACCAGGCTTCTCAAGCTTGTTGGAAATGGTGTCTCGATCATCCTTCAACTTGGACAACTCGTCAACGGCCTCCTGCTCCAGAGATCGGGCCTCGTCCAATTGCTGTTCAAGCTCTCTAGATTGCTTTTGGAGGCGGGATTGTAATACCCCGAACCACAAAAACGAGTATTAAATTAGTAACAGAATTAATTTTATTTAATTTTAAATGAAACTTATATTAAATGATTCTACAATTAGGGGTAAAAAAGAAACACGATAATGCGACACGATGTGAACACACGGTGAATACGTGGCACGATGCATGTGAGTGTGTGTGTGTGCGCTACCCGTGTGTGTGCATGTTGTGCTTGTGTGTGTGCGTGACACGAAGAGAGAGAGAAAAGGCTGATGTGCATGTGCATGTGTGTGTGTTTCATTAAAGAGGGAGAGAGGGCCCCGTGGGTGTGTGCATGTGTGATGCATGTAAGTCATGTGCCTAACAAGCCAAAAACTTAAATTATAAAAATTGCCCCAGCATTGATCTAGCAACTCCCATATTCATCTCAACTCCACAAAACATAAACATATAAAGAGAGGAAAATAAAGAAAAGGGAAAAGAGAGAAGAGAGAAGAGAGAAAGAAAGAAAAAGAAAATAGCGATACCGATACTATTTTCTATCAAAGTAAATTCTAAATTTTCTCTTCCTTATTTCTTTAAACTTTATTATTCAAAACTATGTATAGTACAATTTAACCCTCCAAATACCCTGAAAATATCATATTTATACATATTTTTAAAATTTAAATTCGAATGAGGCGGAACTTTATTTGTTACCATTGGATCAGATTTCGTATTGTAATCATAACTTTCTCATATGAAGTCCGAATTACTCCATTTAAATTTAGTTGGAAATATATTAAAATTATATAGAACTTTAATTTAGAACTTTATTTCAAATTAAGATTCTAAATGGTCCGAAATTATACTAAAATAAGATTTTAAAACTGGAAAGAATAATTTGGACATAACGTTTATGAATTTTATAAAAATAGTGAAATACCTTTTAAAAATCTGTAAATTTTTTATATTTTACATTTATATGTTTAGTTATTAATTATTTAATTTCATAAATTTAGGAAATATTTTTAATGCCCAAAATATTTATAAACTGATATACTGTCAGTAACAATTTTGTGCAGAAATCTTAGAAGTTTAACGAATTTATAAAAATAGTTATGTACCTTTAAAATTTGTGATCTTTTTACTATAAATAAATATATGTGTATAGTATTTTATGTAAAAATATTGGAGTCATATTAGCTCTTAGGAATTTTATAAAAATTATATACCGAATTATTATTTTTGAAAATTCAGTGCAAGAAATTCTTGCAAGAATAATCCGAATTGTAAAATTTATTTAAAATATTTTCTAAACTTGAATAATTATGAAATTTAGTATATTATTCGTAGTCACGAAACCATTAAATTTAATGATTCAAATATTAAACGTAGGACCTAGGTTCGAGGAACGTTAGCTCACGGAGTGTAGAAAGATCTGAACATACTTTTGGTGAGTCTTGTTATATTTTACTTACTTAAAATAAATTTTATGATGAAAGCATGTGTTGTTCGAATTTTTGAAATATGATGATATTTTACTAATAAATTCATGTTATACTATGTTTTTTTGAATGTGCCATGAAATGTGAAAATAATTAGTTTTCAGATATGATTTAGACGACACATAGTTTGAACGATACCCCGACCGCTAGGGGAAAAGAATATAGCGAGAAGTGATGTAATAAGGATTGGATCATAGCCAGGTAATCATGGGTGATATCATGCCATACTTATGTTAGGGTCGCTCCTTAATTACTGGTGTTCGTTGAACGGGTGTATGTGTCGCAAGTGTCAATCCAATATAATTTTGAATTATTGATATGATATCAGGATAAGTGGGCCTAGATGAGCCAATGACTGAAATGAAAAAGGATTGACAAAATAAAGTTTTTTTATGTTAAAATGAATTTCTTGATTTATAATTTCATGGGCACTTGTTAGTATTATATAGCTTGACTCACACTAGTCTAGTGCTTAAGACGTAGTTGTACGTAAATTTTAGGTAATGAGAATGAAGTGGCATGCAACTAAAGGCAGGCGACCTTAGTCGATTTTTGTTGACCTATACCATGTACTTAGCATAGGAGAGTAGTTCTTTTGTACTTGTACAGTTTTGATAACAGTTATGCCGGACTGTGGCTAAACCGTAGTTGTATATATAACTGTAAGATTACTTTTATATTTTGAATGACACGTCAGCTCTGGTTTTATTTAAATATGCTTCCTTTTATATTGTTTATATTCAAGTATAAATATCTTGATTAAAAAGAAAATCCCTAAACTAAGTTGAGTAATAGGCCTTAGTGAGCGGGACTCACTTGCCGGTCACGATGACACCGATTATAAAGGTGGACCCACGTATATAAATGGGTTGGGTCGTGACAGGGATACCTCACTTTCCAAGGAAGCAGCTCAACCTTGTTGGAGGGACGCCTCTTTTCTTTCTTTCCTACTCCAAACAAACAAGGAGGATCCGAGCACAAGTGCCTATTACAAATAATTTTTTTAAGAACAACTTGAACAAAATAAAATATCAATGGGAAATTAGGTGCAGAACTGAGGTGGTACCAGGCCAATGATATGGAAGAGTCTGGTGGCCGTCTGATCGAATGACAGTTTTTCCACTTTTTCTTTGTCCGTAGGGGGAATCACTCCCCGTAGTATGTTCTAGGTTATGGAGGGGCTGCCCAGAATGGAGGCCCGAGGTCCGAGGATGGTGCCAATATTAGGCGAGCTACCATCCCCGGGCTTCGAGGAAGGGGTGGTTCTCAAACACATCGCATCATCAGGTCTGGTTGCCTTTTTTTTGTGCTCAGGCACAGTGGCAGCCTCTTTTCCTTTGGGGCTATCAACAGCCTTGCCCTTCTTACTAGACGATCTGGAAGGATCATCTCTTGGGAGCTTTTCGCCAATTACCACCCCCTTTACCGGGGTGGGGACCGCTACGGAACCTCTGCTCTTCAATTTTTTTACCTTCTTACCGAACTTCTTGAGGCTAATTCTTTTTGACATAGCTGCAAAATAACACACAAATATCAGACAAGAGGTAGTACCATCCGATTTAAGCTTGGGGGTAATCCTGAATCCGACCAGGATTTTGATATGGAGTCCGAGCTTGAGCTTGAAATATTCGATAAAGAGTCTAAAATAGGAGAACAACTTTTTCCCTTGACCACCTTAGCAAAGTCAGATTAGGGATATGAGATAAAATCCTCTTTAGTTACTTCCTAAGGGTTCCTAGGTACTCAACTGATTCATCTCGGGAATGGCTGTCTCATTGAAAGTGTTCAACACAGGAAGAGGATGACTCACCCGCGTCGCCCAACGAGCTTGGTGTTCCATCCCCAGGTCACTCCTCGCCCTTATTCCCGGACATTATGGACTCAGGAGAACCGAAAACCCGATGAAAAGATTTTGGCTTTAGGAGCACTGGAACAGAGTAGCGCCCTTGCTTTTCTATCAAATTAAAAATCTCGTCAAAAACGTTTTGCTCATCCCCATACAGCCTAGGCAGGTTGTTGTAATGTTTATCTGAAAAGTATATAAAATTGAATGTTAACTCTTTGAACATTTTAGAACAACAAAAATTATAATAAAAATTGAGACCGATCTGGGATACCCTATGGCGTTGGGACCCTTGGAACACCACCTTTCCGAGATGAACCTTCAAAAAGTTCCTAGTCATCCCCCGAGACAAAAAAGAATTTGCTCTTCCACCCCTTGGCGTTGCTGGGGTATCCTCCAAGTAGGATCATTTTATACCTCGCCTTGAAATATAACATGCCTTGATCCGGTTTAGTGCTATTGTTGAGACTAAATAGGTTCCTAAACTCATAAAAAGACATGGTATACTTGTATACTCACCACAATGCCATTGCACATATAATACTTCGCCACACGTTGGGGACGAGTTGAGTCGTACAAATATTATAAAATTGTAAAAACAACCTAATCGTAAGGTGAATGGGAAATCAGAGGCTTGCGTGAAAGGCGGCCTCGTAAAAGGCCACCTCGCCCGGGCGGGTTGAAATTATAGTCTCTTTCTCCTCGAGAATCCTAATTTGTACGCTTGGAGGGAAAGAGTAAGACTCCCTAAGTAGGTTTAACTCTTTTGGGTTCATGAAGCTGGTCTCCTTTTCCACTAAGGGATGAATCGCGACCATAGTGTTGACCTTGGAGATTAAGGGATCCTCCATAGGTGATTCAAGGGATTGATTCACATCATCAGTCATGTACGATGATCCTTCTCCTAAATGATCAGATATCCAAGGGGGTAAAGAATCCTCTAAGTTTTCTAAATTACCTATTTCGGGCCTATGGGACATAAACTACAAAAGTGAAATTAAAAGCTAAGGTGGGTTAAGATACTTACTGAGCTAAAGGTGAGGAGGTGATCATGAATGAAGGCGAGGAGAAAATTAGAACGAGAGCAGCAGTTAGTAGCGCAAACAAAAAAGTACAAATGAATGGATGGGCCCCCCTATATATTAGAGATACCAAGGGTTGAGATTCATATGCTCCAACATCTTAGATCGCGCGACGTTTTGTCTCCCGAGCTCATAACCGATATTCCCACCCAAAAAGTCTTTAATGCGTCGCCATTCCCGTTAAAAGCATCATTAATGTGCTATCATTCAGTCCACAACATCATTTCGACATTTAATGCCCTTACCCACGTGTCCATTTGTGGAGACATGCCATTATTTTGTGACTACCTCACCAAAAGGCAGTTATCTCACCAATTACTTGTAAATCCCTCATCTCATCTCGGCATCTTGAGTAGGGGGCTACTAATGTGGGTAAAATAACCTCCTATTTATAATAAGCCGAGCACGTTGCCATGACTCTAATTAATTTCTAGTCACCCTTCCTTTTGATCACCAATCGATCGCTTCGCCCAAAATGCAGGAACGGACTCATCTCCAACTCGCTATGGGGCGAGGTCATTCACATCGCCAAATCAGAGACCAACTTTAATAAGAATCTATCTCCACAAGAACTCCTCCTAAACTAGAGTCCTTCATCGCGCCCCCATTTGGTCAGAATCCATCTCTGCGAGGATTCGACTTCTAAAGGAAAACAGTATCCATCACGGCTCTTATGATTGCGGGCTGCTCTCCTATGGCATTCTCCTATTATTTCTCTTGTATCTCAGGGATATATTTTCCAAACATGGCTACCCAGAAATCTCTCCTGATTATCCTCACATAGATCTCCAGCCTCCAACTCTATAAAGGTTGCTCTCCCATTACGAAGAAGTACGCTCAATAGTTAATATTTGACCCTCATATATTTTCATAAAGTTCTGCTATTATTTTCTATTTAGCTTATATTCGCCTTGGTCTGATCTCCACACCGGAGGGGTTTTAAGTTGCTCCACCCCGGCCGATCACATTTGTTCAAATTCTACGTAGGTTGCCCGAATTGTTGTCGATCAAGGTCCAGAGCTGAGAGGAAATGAGTAAGTCTGACTGTTGGTTGCTCACTCTAGTTTTCTACCACAACAAAAATAATGAATATAGTTACTATTTGTGAATAAAAAATGTACTAAAAAATGTAAATTAGAAACAAAATTAAATCAAAATTGTAAGTTAAAACTTACAGATCTAACAAAACCAAAGAAGAATACCGATTAAGGCTTGTGTTTGACACAATTTTCTTAAGATATAATTTGCCATCGGGACAGTGTGCTTGCGTTTAATGGAAGTCTATTTTTTAGAATACAATTATCGAATGCAGAACCAATGAAACATTTCAGTCTATTTGCACAGTGAACCAACACAATGAAAAAACTCTCTTTCATAATAACTTAGACATGAATTGAATGCATGAATCAATAATGTAGCAAAGATAAGGTTTATACAGAGGAGGAAGTGACTGTTAAGAACACATAGCAACGAAAAGACAATTATTCATGACAAAAAGGTACCACAAACAAATATAACTATTCAAGACGAAAAGGTGTTAGCCCAAAAGACAACCCAAGAGGGGAGTGAATTGGATATTTTAAAAATTAATTAAAATGTCGATAAATCTCAATAAATCTCTCCACTAAAGCCTAATCCTAGAATTTTTTGAATTATCGATCTGTCCAATGTCAGTCCTATTTGTATTCGCTGCCAGAACTGAATTCCTTATTGCAAGTATACGGATCGCGAAGTAGTAATAAAAACTCGAAGTACGAGTATCGATCCCACAAGGAGTAGTACTAAGGTGATCACAAGATAACTAAAACACTATAGATCAATGCTAACTTAATCCTAACTTATACTTCAAAAACAAGAAAATAAAAATAAAAATCTTGTATTTTGGTTTTTAATTGATTTAAATTAAATCTAAATTAAGAAAATAATTAAACTAATTTAAACTTGATATTAAAAATGACTTAGGATCAATTGTTCCAATCAGTCAGGTTTCTTGGAATTTCAATGTGAGATTCGTATAACTTAAAACCTTCGACTACGTCGTGAGTCTCGGATTCGAAAGATTTAACTTTTAAAAAATAATTGTTCTTACAATCTTCAACGTCTAAAATAAATCTAGTTGTTATAATCATAGTTGTGCACCATCAATTTGCGTAACACATATACTGATCCCAACTCACGCATAAACATTATAAGGTAACGTATATGCTAA
>BRYE01000014.1:11577074-11604574 GCA_030159115.1 Actinidia arguta var. hypoleuca | reverse complement strand
CGTGTTGTGTGGACGTGGAAGTGAAAGGTTTGGTCATATTGTTTGTTCCTGTGCATGCCCAATCACTAATCAAAATTGCCAAATAGTCAAAGTATTCAAAAGCTTGTTCGATTATTTTTTCTAAAAAAGTTTCCGCACACATGGACTCAACAAACATCTTCATTTGTGGGGATAATGAAGAATAGAAAATATTAATCACATGCCATGGTGGAAAATTATGATGTGGATATGCATTCAATAGGTCCTTAAATCTCTCCTAAGCTTGGAAGAAACTTTCAACACTATTTGGTGCAAACTGAGATATAGCACGTTGTAATGCCTCCGTACGATTTTTGGGAAAGAACTTTTTCAAGAACTCCCCTTCAATTCTGTTCTATGAGTAGATAAACCTAGGTCTCAATGAATTAAACCACAATTTAGCTTTATCTTTTAAAGTGAAATGAAAGAGTTTTAAAAGCAAGACTTCTCGAGGACATGAGTTGTCTTGGAGAATAGAGTATGCATCTTCAAAATCTTTTAAATGCGTGTATGGTCTCTCGAACTCACAATCATGAAATTGTGGTAAGGCTTTCAGCATTCTCAGTTTAAGATTTAAAGTGGTATGGTGTGCAGGCAGTACTATTGCTGAGATAGGTATTTTCCATGTAGGGTTCATGTAATCTCTCATTGTTCGTATTTGGATCTCAACTTCCCCAGTATTACTTGCCTTTTATGGTCTTCTACCTCTCTATTAACCACATGTTGCCCATTATGTGCCCCCTAGGACATGTCTCAAAGGATCTTGTTCGTATTGGTCCATGGGTATAGGTTCAATGTTAACCAAAAGAAATTTGAGTAAGTCTACCGGATTAGACCGAGTGGGTGATGGCATTAAGTATCCTAAGGGTAGATTACGCAATGGGTCGACTCAAACTAAATAGTTTGTGTGATCCCTAAAATATGAGGATATACAAATACAATGCACACAAAAAGTATGTATATTCCAACCGATCCTCCAATCTCCACAAATATTTCAACACCAATACCAATAAAATCAATTAATTCATCCACAGCCGATCCTCCAATCTCCGTATACAAAGAAAAACTATCGATAAGCAAATAGCACAAACACATATCCTTCTCTAAATCTGTCTCCTATCTAAATTAATGCCTAGATCCCTAAAAATAAAAATAAATAGTCCTAAAAACTAACACAAAAAAATGGAACAAGGTTACCAATATAGCCTTAGCCGTAGATTTCTTTACTGTAGTAGATGGATGGTGAAGCAATCTGCTAGATTTTGTGAGGACTGAGGTTCATAGTCAAGCACGCCTCTTGCGGTCCTTTGAGTGAAAGTATGTTCCTTGGCAATGGCATCAAAAACTTGTATTCGCTCCCATGAGGAGTAGTGACAAGGTGATCATAAGATAACTAAAATACTATAAATCAATCCTAACTCAATCATAACTTATGCTTCAAAAAGAAGAAAATAAAAAAATAAAAATCTTGTATTTTGATTTTCGATTCATTTAAATTAAATGTAAATTATAAAAATAATTAAATTAATTTAAATTGATATTAAAAATGACTCAAGATCAATTGGTCCAATCAGTCAGGCTTCTTAGAATTTCAATAGGGGCTTCGTATAACTCAAATCCTTCAACTACGTCGTGAATCTCGAATTAGAAAAATTTAGCTTTTAAAAAATAATTGTTCTTACAATCTTTAACTTCTAAAATAAATCTAGTAATTATAATCATGGTCGTGCATCATCGATTTGCGCAACACATATACTGAATCCAATTCACGCATAAATGTTACAAGGCAGCGTATATACTAAATATGGCATTCATGCATAAGCGTTGCTGAAAATAATAGGACACCCAAGTTTTTGAACGTATTTAGAAGAAGAAGAAGAAGAAGAAGAAGAAGAAGAAGAAGAAGAAGAAGAAAAATCAAGAAGATGTAATGGTGAAATCAAAATTTACCTCCATTGTTTATCCTTGATCCCCAATCGATTTTCACAATCGATTCCAAGTTAAGAAAACTATCCACTCATAGCTATGGAACATGAAAAATAAAATACTGAATGCATTCTGATATATAAAATTTGATATGGATGACTAAAATTGAAGGACTTAAATTAATGATGGAAAAATTATAGAAAGAAACAAGAATAATTGAACAAAACTGTAAATCGAATTGATTAAACGTGAATTGAATGTAATCAATTACAAGAATTATTAAAAACTTAGTTAAGAGGTTGTAAAAATCTTAAAATTAACTTGTTTCATTCATAAAATTGTAAAGAAGTATATAGAGATAACACAAGTCGAGTCTTAGTAGAATTAGGAGTCTTTGCCCAGTTTTCTTCTTAGCGTTCAAACCCTCCAAATGCCTTTTAGTCCAGCGTTCGAACGCTCACTATTCACACAGTAAACTTCTAGCTTGATTTTGACTACCTCATATCTCGATTCGGACGATGCTCATTAAAGACAAAGTTGTAAACATTGAAGTTTTCTTTCCAACCCATCAAACATAAGCTTGATCAGATATCTAAGTAAAATTTTATAGCCAAAATACTGAGACATGTTTTTTTAGTAAAATCTGCTAGCGTTCGAGCGCTGTCCTCCCTTGCATTTTTAGAGTTCGAACGCCCCTATAGCTAAGCCTAGCATTTGAATAGTCATTGTTCACATTCAAACGCTAAGGCCTCTGACTGTTTTTTGAGTTTTTCAAGTCTCTGTGCTTTCGAACGCTACACTAGAGGGTTCAAACTCTTAAGGCCAAAATCTTTTTTTCTTCCATTTTTTAAGCCATCGTTCGAACTCCTAAAATTCTTTATTTTTTGCCATTCGAACATTGTATATTTTCAACCTTCTTTTTTTTCTTCTTTTTTTTTTCTTTGAAGTCCATTTTAAAGCTCTTAGAGTCCATATCTCACGATACTCGTTAGACGTAAATTTGCATGACTTTGTGAGATTTTTCCAACACCCAACTTTCATTTCATTCTGAGTTACAAGTTAAAACTTTTACAATTCCTAAGACAAATCCCGATAACGATCTTCAATATGTGTGTTCGCACTCAGGATTACTTTTATGGCTCCAAATCTCCTCTTTATCAACATTTATTTGCAATGAACATAAAAATAATTTTTTGAACAAAACACGATATAAAGGCATAATTAACATAATATAGGGCCAAATTAGGTCAGGTTAGCAGCTTTTAGACTGCAATTATGCAGTCCAATCACTACTCCCTTTACATAACTATTAATAGAGTCTGGCCCATATTCTCGTGGCACTTGCATAGAAATGAGCAACTAAATCAGGGTAAACTTCGTCCCGTATTACAGTCATGGATTTCCACCCTAGATTATCAAACTTCGCACTAAATTCAAAATTATAAGACTTGAAGAAATTATAATTCATCAATCTGCCATTTAGAACCTTACGAAGTGAGAAATCGATGTTATACCTCTCCTGATACTTGTCCTCAGTGAAATAGAGAGTATTTCGTTCTAGGGCTGGGGCAGAGCTCGATTATCCCTTTTTCTTCTTTCCTAATACCCTTGCTCGGTTGATCTTTGGCCTTCCTTTTCTGGCTTTACCCACGGTGGGTGTCGACAACACTAGTGCAAGCGATTGCTTCTTGGATTTTGTGGAATTTGGTGCCATTTTATGAATTAGAGCGGTTGTGAGATGAGAAATTGATTGATTGAGAGTGTATATAAAGTTTGATCGATGGATTTTCAGTGAATCGAGCAACGTGGGGACAATTTGGAGTTTGGAGGAGTTTTAGAGAAAGAGAGAGTGATATATATAGAGAAAACTCTTATGAAATGATGAAATTAGGGCTTCATTTATATTTATAGTCCTGACTAATGTGTTGACACTTTTATTGTGGGTGTCAACATTTTAGGGTTCAAAATGTTCAAACAGTTCAACTTAGGTTCATAAGGTTCAACAAATGTTTCAGAAGGTTCAACATTCTGTTCAAATATACTGACACTTGTTCTTTAGGTGTCAACACTAGGTTTTAACACAAAACCTTCTATTCGAATGTGTTGACACTTATCAATGAGGTGTCAACACTTTGTCCTTCAAATATTAATGTGAACTTTCTGTCAGAATATGTCGACGTGTATAATCTAAGTGTCAACACTTTTGACTCAACATTTTAATATAAACATTCTGTGATAATGTGTCGACACTTTGTATTGAGGTGCTGACACCTTGAGTTTCAAAATTTTAAATGTGTCGATACCTATGATTGTGACTCAAAAGTTTTATGTGTCAATACATGAAATTTGAAGTGTCGACACTTTGTTCACTGTAAAACCTTCTGTTGTTATGTGTCAACACATGAAATTGAAGTGTCGACACTTGTAGTTGCAAAGTTTATGTTTGTTCCCAATGTGTTATATATTTATATAAAAATTTACACAAATTTAATTATAATTAATCACATACTATTAACACTTACCAACTCATAGGATTTCTCATTCCTAGTTCCTTTCTAATCATACAAAATCTATCTTCACTTAAGAGTTTTATAAAAATATCCGCGAGTTGATTTTCCATGCATACAAAATCAAGTTCAATATCGCATTTTTGCACGTGATCTCTTATAAAGTGATACCTAATCTCAATATGCTTAGTACGAGAGTGTTGAATAGAATTTTTAGTCAAATTAATTGCACTAGTGTTATCACCTTTAATGAGAATGTGGTCAAGTGAAATTCCGTAATCTTCTAATTGATATTTCATCCATTGCACTAGTGCACAGCAACTACTGGCTACTACATATTCAGCCTCTGTCGTGGATAGTGCTACATAATTTTATTTCTTGCAAAATCAAGACACAATCATGTTGCCTAAGAGTTGGCAAAAGCCACTTGTGCTTTTCTTATCAATTCTACTCCCCACGTAGTCGACATCGGTATAGGCAATAAGATCAAAAGATGTGTCATTTGGATACCATAAATTGAGATTTGGTGTGTGTTTAAGATATCAAAAAATTATTTTTATGGTAATTACATGTGATTCTTTGGGATTAGATTGGAACTCAGCACACAAGCACACACTAAATATGATATCCGATCTATTAGCAATCAAATACAACAAAGATCCCACCATGCTTCTATAATGCTTAATATCAACCGAGTTACCTCCTTCGTCTCTATCCAATTTTGTTAATGTACTCATTAGAGTGCTCACGGACTTTGCATCCTCCATGTCAAACTTCTTTATTAAATCTTTGATGTATTTGGCTTGATTGATGAAAATATCTTCCTTTACTTGCTTTATTTGGAACCCAAGAAAGTAATTCAGTTCTTCCATCGTTCTCATTTTAAATTCTCCCTGCATACACTTAACAAATTCTTTATAAATGGATTCATAAATGGCACCGAAAATAATATCATCCACATAAATTTGTGCAAGGAGCATGTCATTGTTTTAAATTTTAATAAAAAGTGTAGTGTTTATTTTTCCTCTTGAAAAATATTTTTCAATCAAAAATTTGCTCAATCTTTCATACCAAGCCCTTGGGGCTTGTTTTAAACCATATAATACTTTTGTTAATTTAAAAACATGATTTAGAAATTTTTGATCTTCAAAATCAAGAGGTTGTTCAACATATACTTCCTTGGTAATATAGTCATTAGGAAAGCACTTTTAACATCCATTTGATAAAGTTTAAAATCCTTAAAAACATGCAAATGCAAGTAACATCCTAATGGCTTCTAATCTAGCTACCGATGCGAATGTTTCGTCCAAATCGATGCATTTTTTTTGACTACAACCTTGAGCAACAAGTCTAGTCTTGTTCCTTACAACAACACCAGATTCATTCATTTTGTTCCTAAACATTCATTTGCTTCCAATAATACCCATTTGCTTCTAATAACCAGGTGATCTCTAGGCCTAAGAACAAGGTGACATACCACATTCCGTTCGATTGGTTAAGTTCCTCTTTATCCAAGACTCATCATTTTTAGCATCTTTAAATTATTTTGGTTCTATTTGAAATAAAAATGCAAGGTGATTACATACATTTCTAAGATAGGAACAAGTTCTTACCCCTTGTGGAGGATCACCTAGGGTTTGCTCGGTTGGATGGTTGTGTACAAACTTTTATTTTCTAGGTAGACTTCCATCAGCATTTTGTTGGCTTGATGGAGTTTCTTGTACTTCATCCTCCTTTTGTAGATTTTTCGTTGAGCTTGGTTGTATGTCTAGCTTTTCTGAGTTTTGCCCAACTTCTTATACATCATAACTTATGACTTTTCTAGATATGGAGTTAAGTTCATCAAAAGTGACAGAGATCACTTCTTCAACCATTAGAGTTCTTTTATTATAAACTCTCTATGCTTTGCTATGAATTGATATCCTATCTGGATCGAAGGCACGTGACCGCCCGACGGCTTGCCCACCAAGGCCGACTTACCTTAACCCAGTTGATCACCTGTACATACTAATTTATAATGATATAAAATTTTGTAAAAATATCATAATACAAAGTATACAGAGCTGTGCCTAAGTTTTTAACTTTATACATACATAACATGGCCGACTCATCATAACATCACTAAATAAAATAGGGCCTAACCCGTACAAAATATTGTAAAGCCCTTGGGCCGTAAAACTAAAATCTGTCTACTATTTTCTTCTTAAGGCTCCTTGGATTGGCTTCCTGAAAAATAATTTTCAAAAACGTAAGCTATACGCTTAGTGAATAACAATAATACATGAACGTAAAATACCATGGATCATTTCTATATCATACATATCTCGTTGAAACGATCATGTAAGCATATCATAAATTTTTCTGAAACTTAATTTTCATAAACTTGAAGCTCATATAAGCATAGCATAGGTTAAACTTTCATATTCATGAACATAGCATATCATGAAAAGTGTAACAACTCGGCATAACATAGTAACTATATAAATTACGTTGGGGCTCTTTAGACCAGAAATATTTCTATCGTAGATAGTTTATTTCACGTCCCCTATCGTAGGACTATCGGGCTTGGTTAAGATCTCACCACGAGAAGACCCTGAGTGTCACTATAGTTTGATACATCGAACATATTTTATTTTTTATGTAAATCATTCATCCATGGTTTTCAATTCATAACAACATACTAATATAATATGAAGTTAGAAGACATGGCATTTAGTACACAATATAATCAGTTACACATTAAAAACATGAAAAACATTTCATGCAACGATTGGTATTGAAAATACATAAGTTTTGTTCATGGCATTATGTTACTCATCTCAATTCTCGTGGGTAGGCGTTAAGCCACGTGTCCCTACATATAAGGTATGAAAACATCAATATTATATTTGATAATAATCATAAAGTAACAACTCAAAGTTAATACCGAACTCCCAACTAGACTTAGATAATCTTACTCTAGGTTAAGACTTCTTGCAATTGGACCTAAAGTCTCCTAATAGGTAAGTCAAGGCCTAACATACTTTGGACACAAATAAAATATCCTAAGAAAAAAGGATAAAACTGTTTGAAAATTGGTCTGGCGTTCGAACACTAAGAACTAAATAATTACAGTTCGAATGTTGCGTAGAGGCGTTCGAATGCTAAGGCAAAAATTGTTATTTTCAACTTTTGTCCATTCGAACGCTAAAACCAAATGGCTAAATTCTCTCTTATGTCCGTTCAAACGCTGCGCAAAGGCGTTCGAACACTAAGGCAAAAACTAGCTACCGTTCGAACGCTCCATAGAGGCTTTCGAATGCTAAGACAAAAATGACTGGATTTCCTTTTTTATGCGTTCGTAGCAGAATTGGTTTCTAAACCTTATCAAAAACTTCTCCGACACAGTACCAAACTTCTCCAAAGTTTTCGAGGTTTAAATATGTACCAAAAGGGCAACAATAACTCAAAATGAGGAAGGAAGAACCATTAAAACAAGAGGGATCTAAGATTGAAACTTAAAACCCTAACTTTTTCAAATTTTGGGGATTTTTATCCTAATTCTCAAATCTCTCAATGTGAAGCTTTAAGCTCTAAGATTTAACCCATTGGGACTCAAATGAGTCCTCCAACCCAAACACTCAACCTTCTTAGGTTCTTTACCTCAAAAACCTCAACCTATACTTACAACTTATACATATACATTCAAGATTGAGTTCTCACCTTTATTTGAGCTTAAATGGGGCTTCTAATGGCTTCCTTTAGCTTGTAATTTGGGTTTTCAAGGATTTTTTCTCCTTTCCCTTCTCTTCTCCTTCTTCTCCCTCTCTTTCTCTCTTTATTTCTCTCTCTCTCTCTCTCGCTCTATGTATGAATGTGTGTGTGGTGCATAAATGTGTAATGTATAAGAGACACACATGAGAAATAATCCCATGTGCCCTCATCCATGGGTGTTAGTTATAACCAATCTCCCAATTGGCTACTTTAACTCTAATTTAAAAATAATTAATATCAACTAACATAAATTTCATAATTTACATAATTAAAGGACGTTAATAGGTTCGGGATATTACATGCAATCAACAATTACAAGGTGGGATTCTAATTTACCAAGTGCTCAACTCACTTTTTACATAAGAGATTATCCCTAAGTTCTTCAAGTGATTTTGTCTAAGACCCACTTAATCTTTCAAGTATTTTTGTCCAAGCTACACTTAAACGTAGAAGAAGGTTTTACAAGATAGAGTAGATAGGAATGAAATCACACAATAAATGCCAACTCTTGAAGACAAAAAGAATTTCTCATGGAATGTTGACTTTGAAGCTCTTTCATGATCAATAATTATTTTTGGTAGTCTTTTGTGCTTGTTAAATGCCATTGGAGTCTTGTATATAATGACTTGAAGAAGATTAAACCGTTGGTGGTAGTTGTGAAGCATTAAATGCTGGTTCAGATAGCTCTGCGTTTAAAAATCTAGCCGTTAGGTGTCGACATTTTTTTCATGTGTCGACACTTTTGGGGTTTCATGTGTCGATACCTTAAGAACATGTGTTGATACTTTCTACTATGTCTGAACCTTCTGGTCACTTGCATCAACTCTTGAAAGAATATGTGTCGACACTTCAAACCTTCTTCTTTCAATTGAAATACACTATCTTCATGTATTGACACTTCAAATCCATGTGTTAACACTTGATCATCAGTCTTCAAAAAGTTTGACAATTGTCCACATGTGTCGACACTTCAATGTCAAGTGTCGACACTTTTTGTACTTTGGACGTTGTCTTCATGTGTTGACACTTTTTATAACTTGGACATTGTCCTCATGTGTAGACACTTTTCAAAGCATTTGTTGACACATTAATTCCAGATAGTTTTTTGTCCATATGTGTGAACTCTTTCAACCAGATTTGTCAACACTTTAACTTTCAGATTTGAATCTTTGCTTATTGTCTTTAGTTGTCGACACTTTAAGCACGATGTGTCAACACTTTATACCCAGATTCAAGTCTTTTGTTCTTTGCTTATTGTCTTTAGTTGTCGACACTTTAAGCACGATGTGTCAACACTTTATACCCAGATTCAAGTCTTCTGTTCTTCTTGGGTTTGCTCATCACCTCAATGTGCCGGCACCTTAATCCATTCTGGGTTTCATGTGTTGACACTTTATGAATTTGTGTCGACCCTCCTTGTCCAGCACACTTCTTCGATTTTTCTTGATTGTTTTAGCGTAGATCAATTTAATTCCTTCAAAATGTCTTCTCTTTGGATATGTATGATCCTTAATAGCTTCAATCCAGTGAGATTCATGATTTTATCCAAATGTCTGAGACTTTCTTCAAATTATTCAATATGGTCTCCTAGTCTTCAAGTGTTGACATTTCATGAGCATGTGTCAATACTTTTCGAGTAGAAAGTGATTTCAAGTTCTCCTTGATCAATTAAGCTCTAGTTCATAATTCTTATGATCTGCACGCTAAATAGAGTCAATAGTCATTAACAAAATATTTTTTTATTATCAAAATTGAGGCATTGAGTCAACAAAAAGTACCACAAACAGATACAACTATTCATCGAGAGGTGACTTTTGAAGTCAATTTTAAGTCACCCTTAAAAAATTGGCTTTAATAATTCTTTTTTTTTTTCTGACAAGTTTTCCTTCTTAATGAAGTGAAGATTGGTTAACGAATTTAACCATTGAAATTGCTAAAAAATTATCGTTTAAAATTAGAAACAGGATTGGAGTGTACCCTTGCTTCTAGCTTATTCAATG
This sequence comes from Actinidia arguta var. hypoleuca, assembly GCA_030159115.1. NCBI lineage: Eukaryota > Viridiplantae > Streptophyta > Magnoliopsida > Ericales > Actinidiaceae > Actinidia > Actinidia arguta. The sequence continues at coordinate 11,594,370 of BRYE01000014.1, read as the reverse complement.
TGTTCAGTGGCAAAGCCACGTAGGGGCAAGTGGGGTTACTTGATCCCAATGGAAAAAAAAATTATACTATTTTTTTAAATATAATTTATTATAAATATAATTTTGACCGCACAAAAATTAATAATTTGTCCTAAATTTTATAATTTTTTTAATTTTAACTCCACTGAATATAAATTTTATCTCTTTTGACCTCACTAAACATTCATTCTAATTCCGCCATTGTATGTGCTGAACTTGTAATCCATTAGATTCGTTTGGCCCAAAGTCAACTGTCAATTCAAGATCGATCACGCGAGCAATGGTTTGTTACGATTGTCCCAACTACCAACTTGGAATTAAAAACAAAAACAAAAACAAAAACAAAAACAAAAACAAAAAAACAATGACATTTTGTCTAACAAATAATCATTTTTTTTAAAAGTCAGTGCTTGAACTTGGAGAGAGAGAGAGAGAGAGAGAGAGAGAGAGTGGTAATCAATACGTATTTGACTGGTAATTCGTTAGTTTAGTTTTGCTTGAAGTCAACTCTTAATTAAAATTCATGGGTTTGGACAGTTTGTTCGTGTTGTACAGACTAACAAACAAGCAAAAGAGAATCTCTCTGGCCGGTCAAGGAATAATAAAATGATGCTAATTTCAATCATTTTGAATTCATTAGATGATAACTGTTAATAGCATTTCATAGTTTATTACACAAATTTGAAGTCAAAATATCTAGTTTCAGCATAAGAATCATGCTGGCCTCTCTTCACATTATAATTTGATGTTTTCATTAAAGTATTTGCATTGATACAATGAATTACTAAACATAACCATCTCAACAAACTTGGGAACATACATGACCCCCAAGACCATCTCAACAAATGTAATTCCTTGTGAAGATAGAGGACAATATGGAATATAAATCTCGACTTTTTTAACGAGGAAATAATTAATTTATAAACCAAACTGTATGATTTGGCATTGGCATTTGTAATACGACAAAATATATAATTATAGAATCTAGTCATGCTAGGGCGGGAGCCTCCAACGAGTTACCACTCTGAAGCAAGCTCGGCGGCCTTCTACACCAGAGCTCGGTGCTGGCACTTCCCAAGCCAGGGCCATTGTTGCCCATGAGCTGTGGTTATTTAGCAAGTTTGAAACAATAATCGCACAATAGTTTAGGTAAGATGCAACGGCCGGTGGCAAGGGATGTCAAGGGACAGAAGATGACTTGTATTACGAAGTTTCTTCTAACAGCCCCTACGCCCGTATAGAGATAGCGACGGAATGATGAAAGGCTACCAGCCAGGTCTTAGGAGTATGGCTGGGTCAACCATTTACTCACTGACACAACAGTCAGCACATATGGCTACGCCTGAGCTACAGTTTGTCCAATAAAAAGACAGCTTCCGCGTCAAGGCACGCGCCGAGTTGGCCAACAGTTAGCGATTCTTTGTATGAGAGGTACGTGATTTTGAGCCTAAGAACACACACACTTTCTCTCTCTACATTCCAACTTCGGTCATCTAACTTGATCGTCGAAGAGCCATTTTCCGAAACTAGCTCCGGCAGCCGTTCTCACTATTTCTGTGTTGCAGTTAGGACGTTGCTGAGCTACTGTCCGATGCCAGCTCATATATTCACCATAAGAACGTCGCGGGTGTCTACCCTTGATTTTTCTTCTATCATTTCTCTAACCCATAACCCCACAATTGACACCGTTTGTGAAAAATCAATTACAGACACTCGCAAAGGCATTTCTGACGGCATCGCAAAATGATAATAGTTCCAACAGCCGTCAAACTTGAGGGGAGCCCCCTCATGCTCCTAGGACCCCTAGGGATAAAGGAGCTAAACTACTTGCTGATGCCCAAAGGATGGCCAAGGCCACCTTTAAGCAAAGGCCAGATTGGTTGCTCCCTAAAGACGAAGACAGTCGGGACATCACCATTAAATGCCTGCAAGCACAACTAGCTGAAGTGGCATAGGTTTTGGTCGATAACAGGTTGATGAAATCACCGCAAGTAGATGAAGAACCTTATAGGGAAAAATTTGGAGCCCAAAAAGAATTACCCTGTGAAATATAAAGGCAAAAGCGACAAAAGTCACACGTTGACTTGGAAAGCCATGGTGATATCAAATCTAGAGCATCAAGCAAGCGAAGGGTGTCTTTATGCCAAGCTAAATCTAGCGTGGACCTTCGTGAAATGCTCAACGCCAAAAGGGGCCAATGACAGGACTTAAGAGAAAAACTCAACAATCGAGTAGTTGTGGCACCGTCCAAGACTATCACCCCTGCTAGATCGGTAGCTCAGGCAGTAGTGTCAGTACAGAAGGGACCCATCCCAAGATACTAGACCCTATTCTCTCAAGAAATTGAGAAAATAGACCCACTTGAGAAGTTCACACCGTCGAGGTTCATATTGTACGATGGGAAGTCGGACCCAAGGTCCCACGTCAATCACGTAAAGCAAATGATGGCCTTATGGAATCACGTGGATGCCCTGATATGCTGAGTTTTCCCATCAAGCCTGGGAGACCTTGGGTTGAAATAGTATGACAAATTACCTACAGGATTGATTGAGAACTTCCATCAGCTCACCGAGTCATTCGTGGCTTGGTTCGTCATAGATACAAAGGCATTAAAAGGCGTTAACTCACTTTTGACGCTGAGGAAGGGCAAGAATGAATCGATCTAAAATTACAATAAACGGTATTGGAAAACCTACAATGAGATTGAAGAGTACTCCGAGGAGTTGGTAGTGGCAAGTTATAAGCTCGGGTTGACCCTTGGAGAGAGACTCTAGGAGAATTTGACGTTTAACCCTCCAACTAACCTCTGAGACCTCATATCTCGGGTCAAGATATTCGCCCGATTGGAGGATGACGTAAGACAAGTAGATAAAGCTATAGGGGTAACTTCTTGAGGTGAGGGTCCGTTCAAAAGGCATAAAGAGAGCTCGATTGACTACGAGAGCCGAGTAAGGTAGGGGATCAACGTGATTTTTAAAGAATCGATCCACAAGCTCCTTACCTGAATCTAAGATAAACATTACTTTAGAAAACCCGAATCCATGGGAGGAGACCCTAGAAAGCACAACCACAGGTGGAAATGTTCTTCCCACGAATAAAAAGGACACACAACGAAAAATTACTTGGCCTTGAAGGTTTTCTTAGATTAGTTGGTCTGAGATGGACACTTGAAGGAATTCGTTGATGAGGAAAAGACCCGCATAGATAAGGCAGAGGCCAGGCCAAACCCCAGATACGATCAGGACAACGAAGAAACAAACAAAACCCTAGATGAGAAATAAGATGAGGACCTCCCATTGGGTATTATTTACATGATTGGGGGGCCTAATGACCCAGATCTCGTGAATAGGATCCGAGAGAAAATTTTCCAGATTAAACAAATGAACGAAGTTCTCTCGGTCCATTCACTGGCAAAAAAATAAGGCAAACGGCAATTGAGCCAGGCAGCATCACGTTTACCAGAGCTAACCTCAAAAGGGTCCAACATCTGAATTCTAATACCTTGGTGGTTCAATTAAGGATCAGCAACTACAACGTCAAATAGATCCTGGAAGACACAGAAGCTCGATTGAGGTGATGTAATACGACTTATTTAAATAAATAAATTGTCTGAACCGAACTTAAAACCTGCTCGCGCCCCACTGATTAGTTTAAATGCTCAATCTTATTCGTCCTTGGGAACTGTAACTCTCATGATCCGAGCTGATTCCCAAGAGTTAATGATAGGGTTTGTTGGTGTTGAAATCCCATCTCCATATAACGCTATTGTTGGCCGAGACTGGTTACACAGGATGAAAGGAGTGGCTTAAATGTTGCACCAAGTCATAAAGTTTGCCACCCCAAGATGTGAGGAGACCCTTTATGGAGATCAAGTGGCAACAATGATACCTCACTACGGTCTTCACTAAGGCAACCATGAAAGAGGTGTAACTAATCGAATAGGAGATTGAGGTCTTGGAAGATGTGGAACGGGATCCCGAGGCAAAGGTCATGGAAGAATTGATACACTATGAACTGGACGAGCAAAGCTCGGATCTTTTCTTTCTCACTGATGCAAACCTGGAAGAACGAGAGAGAACCGAGCTCATCCAGTCCTCAAAGTAAATATCGAGGTCTTCGCATGGACAACCTATGAGATGCCTGTGATAGACCCCAACTTTATCAAGTATAAGTTGAACGTTCTACTAGATGGAGCAAGCCATCAAATTCCACCTCCACTGCCCACCTTCCAATCACCTTCAACTTCTTTAGAGGGATAAAGGTCGTATTGGTGGTGGTGGTGGATTTAAGTAGAGTGATGGAGGTTGTGATTTTTCTTATATATAAATACAATTGAGGGTAAAGTTAGGGGAAAATGGACATTTAGTTGAATTGTTTTTGCTGGAAATTAAAATTTGGACTAAATTGTTATAGAAAATCATAAATGCAAGGGAATGCAGTGTTGTTTTAGAGAGTAAAAAAGATGGCAATATGATTTCAATAAAATCTAGGGGGTGTCATTGAAATTTACTACTTTATAAAAATTTTGGTTCGTATTTTTTGTGACATTTAGTTCTCGACTCTCTATCACTGTATCTTTCCGTGCATCTAGATTTCTTCTTTGCCCCCTATTGGCACCTCCCCCACAAAGAAAATATTACCTTTCTGTGAAATTTACTACTTTTTAAAAATTTTGGTTCGTATTTTCTGTGACATTTAATTCTTGATTCTCTATCAATGTATCTTTCCGTGCATCTAGATTTCTTTTCTGCCCCTATTGACACCACCCCCACAAAGAAAATATTACCTTTCCACATACATACAACAAACAAAGAGACTTTGTGATCCATCTCAAATCCAATTTTTCATTTTGAAAACTCAAAAAAATACTTTTTTTATCTAAAAATTTATTTTCAAAACGCGCCACACGCGAGCATGGTGTTAAGATTAAAAAATATCAACTTTTCTCATATAGGATGACTAAAAAAATCATTTAGCTAGTTTTAAAGTTCAGAATTAATAAAAAATTACTAATAATTATCGAGTTTATAAACTATCCTAAAGCATATTGCTTTCATCTTTATTTTTCAAATGGCATCATCCTCATCAAAGAGGAAGGAGATCCGCGCCCGAGCACGTTGACGCAGTCATAAAAGAGGTAAGTACAATAATAGAGGTTCTTTACCTGAGTTGGCTTTCCAACACAGTTGTGATAAAGAAAAAGACAAGAAAATGGAGGGTCTATATTGATTTCAAAAGTCTCAACCGAGCTTACCCAAAAGACTGCTTCTCATTGCCAAAGATCGACCAATTTGTAGACTCTACCTGGGGTCATGCCCGAATGAATTTCTTGGATGCATACCGAGATTACCATCAAATTGCCATGCACGAGCCCGACCAGGAGAAAACTACATCCATAACCCCCCAAGACGTATTCTGTTACAAAGTCATGCCATTTGGACTGAAAAATGTAGGGGCCACATATCAGAGGATGGTCACAAAAATATTTGTGCCCGTCCTAAGTAAAATCATGGATGCATACATCGATGATATGGTGGTCAAACATAGAAAAGAATCAGACCACATCAAGGATTTGATTAAAGTATTCACGATACTAAAGAGACACAAATTGAGGTTGAAAGCGACAAAGTGCGCATTCGGGATGAGCTCTGGAAAATTCTTAGGGCACTTGGTGACAAGACGAGGTATCGTAGTAAATCCAAAATAAATCACAATAATCAACAACCTCGTCATCCCAAAGACCGCGATGGAAGTTCAAAAATTGACTGGGATGGCGACAACATTAAATAGATTCATCATTAAGTCTTTTGATAAATACCGCTCATTTTTTAAACTCCTTCGCAAAAATATAATTTTTTTATGGAATGAGGAATGCGAGCTCACACTCCAACAGTTTAAAAAATACTTGACCGAACCACCATTTCTTTCCACACCTAATGAGGAAGAGTTGTTATACATTTACATCAATGTCTCTGAACATGCTGTTAGCTCGGTATTTTTAATAGAAGTAGACGGAGAGTAACGTCCGATCTACTTTATTAGAAAAACATTTATGGATTGCCAAACGAGGTACTTACTGCTAGAGAAACTCATTCTGGCCCGGGTCGTAACCTCGCAGACACTCAAGCATCGAGTTTCTGCTAAAAAATATTTTGTCAAAAGTAGACTTGCTTGGCCGAACCTCTAAATGGGCTATTGAGCTCGGCCAATCCGACATTAAATTTTTGCCAAGAGCAGCGATTAAAGGACAAGTCTTTGTTGACTTTGTTGCTGAGTTCTCACCACGAACTATGAGTCCAGAGCAAGAAAACCTTGCATCTGCAAACAGAAGGGAAGAAAGCTCAAAAGCAAAGTTATCCAAGACTCAACCAAGTGAGACACAATCATAACAATAGAATAATGAGCCCATCAAAGAACCATCCACAGTTTCGAGAGTAGCCAACACTGAGGTTCTAGAGGTTATCATAGAACCACCTCAGGTCGATCCCAACAGGGCATGGAAAATGTTCGTCGATGGAGTGAAAAACATCCTGGGAGCAGGGGTAGGTGTAGTCTTAAAAACCTTGGAAGGAGCAATTCTTGAACACTACCTCAGGCTAAACTTCCTTGCCACAAACAACGAAGCTAAATACGAAGCCTTCATTGCGGGACTCTGGTCTACCAACAAACTAGGGGTTCCAAAGCTCTACATATTTAATGACTCAAAATTGGTGATCAACCAAGTTACAAGAAAATTTGAAGTTTGGAGAACCAATATGGAAAAATATTTAGTAGTGGCGAAGAAACTCCTCACCGGATTCAAGCCAATAAAGATCAAGCAAGTGGGGAGGAACTTGAACTCACACGTAGATGCACTAGTAGGCTTGGCAACGGTATCTGAAGGAGAAATGAAAGGAACATCGCAGTCAACTTGATCTCGGCCCCCGATCACAAAATTTCTCGAGGATCCGTCCTAGTCAACACTGAATTGAGGTTGAGCTGGATGGATCTGATTGTAAGCTTTTTGCAACAAGAAAAGCTACCAAAAGACAAGAGGGAGGTGCACAAACTCCAAATAAAGGCAACTCAATTCTAGATCCCCCCCACAAGGGACTTGTAAAAAACATCATATCAGAGACCCTACCTACTGTGCATCCACCCGAGCTTAGTTGAGTATGCACTTTTTGAAATTCATGAAGGCATGTGCGGACTACATTTCAGAGGAAGATCATTAGCCCACTGAGCCTTAACCCAAGGATATTGGTGGCCTTACATGAAGAAAGATGTCCAGGTGTATATCCGCAAATGCATCAAATGTCAGCTATTTTCCCCTTTAATCAACCATCCAACAAGGGACTTGACCCGTCTCACCAGTCCATTGCCCTTTGCTCAGTGGGGAATGGATATTGTGGGGATCTTGCCTCGAGATCTAAGGAATAAGAAGGTTTTGTTAGTAGCAACAGACTACTTCACGAAATGGGTAGAAGCCGAATCACTTGCCCAAATAAGAGAGGCAAACGTTATAAGATTTATCCGCAGAAATATTTTGTCTAGATTTGGCATCCCTAAAGCTTTCGTATAAGATAATGGGACCTAGTTTGGGAAAAAAGTCAAGTACTTGTTGGATCAACTAAAGATCATATTCTATAATTCAGTGCAATGGGCAAGCCGAGGCCACTGACAAGACAATCATGAACGGGATCAAGGAGAGGCTTGAAAAATACAAAGGCAAATGGGTTGAGGAACTGCCAAACATTTTGTGGCTTATCAGACCACACCACGGAAAGCAACGAACAAAATGTCTTATTCCTTGACTTTCGACTTTGAAGCAGTAATCCCGCTAGAGGTTGGTTTGCCCACATTACAGACTGAAGCATATGACGTAGGTCACAATGAGGAAGTCTTAGCTTGGGATCTTGCCCTTGCCGAAGAATGAAGGGAGAATGCACTAATACAAAATGGTTGATTATCAAAAGCAGCTAGCCAAAACTTACAACCAGAGAGGCTAACAGAAAGAATTTTCACTTGGAGATTTCATTTTGAGAAAATTTGTTGGAAACACCAAGGACTTGGTAGATGGGAAGCTCGACCCAAATTGGGAAGGACCCTACAAGATAGTCAAGCTCACCAGCAAAAACGCTTACTACCTCAAAGACTTCGAGGGAAAACAAGCTCCAAAACTTTGGAATTCCAACAATCTGAAAAAGTTTTATCACTAAAATGTAACTATCTCTAAATCGAGATTATACACTTGTAAAAAGAATTGCTTGTTATCATTACCAAGCATTTTCATTAATCGCATGAAAGATTACTCGATCGTAAATTTTTTGAAACATATCCTTCCACAAAAATAGAAGGCAAGTCTTATCATGTAGGTATACTAAGAAAAATTTTAGGGAGAGTTAGTCGAGCTCTATGCGAGTTCTAAGCTTTACGCCATAAATTTTGTTAAAAGTGTACTTAGAAAAATTTCAAAAAAAGTTAGCCGAGCTCTACAAGAGTTTCAAACTCAGTCCCACAAATTTTGTTAAACGTATACTTAGAAAAAAAATTTAAGGAGTGTTAGCCAAGCTCTACGAGAGCTTTGAACCTTATCCCGCAAGGTCCGTTCAAGAATACTTAACAGTATTTTCATAGGGAATTCAGCCGAGTTCTACAAGAACTCCGAACTTTGCCCCATGAAACCTACTCAAGTATAATCCAAACCTAGACCTGTCAAGATGGAAACACAGAAGCTAAACTGGCATCTACGCACGTGCAAACAAGCATAATAAATTGCACCAGTTCAAAAATGAAGTAAAAAATATATAGTAGTGTATGAGATCAAAAATCTTTACAGAGAAAGCAGAAGTTTATTCAGAGGATCAGAATATTACAAGTATGAGCAAAAGAATGGTCCAAAATCCAAAACAAAAATTGGGAGAAGAGTTCAAACGAGATACTTTTCGGGCAGGTTCTCCCCTTCAGCTTCCACGCCTTTAGCTCTTTCGGCCACAACTCCTTCGACCTCGACAAGCTCGTTCCCTTCGACCACAACAGCATTGCCATCTTTCCCTTCAGCCGACAAAGTGGCATACTCCTCTTCGTTGAAGCCAAGAAGGAGGATCAAAAGGTAAGCCACTGGTGGATCCAGAAGCTCGACTAGTGGAGCTGGAGCCGCCCAAGCAAGATGATTAGAAAGGGTCCCAAACTCTCTTAAGAAGGCAAGCCAACCTTCTTGGAAAATGCCAAGGCAAAGCTCGGTGACTTGCCTCTCATACGAATGCCCAGCTCATTCGTAGCCACGATAAAAAAACCTTCCAAAATACTTCACCGCAAGCCACCTTTTCGAGCATGTCCACTTCCTATTGAGCCTTGTTCCTCTGCCCAACAGTAATCTCAGTCACATTGTAGGTGTTAGACAATTTAGCCTTGGTCTGTTTTAATTCCTTTTTAAAGACCATGGATCCTCTAATTGGCCTTCTTTAGATCCGTGGTGTGCTTCTTTAGAAAGGCAGAAGTGGTCATAGATCTCTCGAAGAGCTGCAAAATAAACAAATACAACAAAATCACTAAGTGTTGAAGGAAAAAAGAAAAAGAGCAGAAAGCAAGACGAGCTGAACAACATATTTGAGCAACCATCATGATCAACTTGCCCCTGAACCCGTTTGAGTCTTCGACGGTAAGGTCCGCCACGTCTTGCAAAAGCATAATGGCGTTCCCCAAGACCACACAGGTTTTATGGTCTTTGGAGGTGTCAACAGAATTAACCTATTTCCCAAGCTCAACTGTGGTGAACGTTGGAGCCCAGAGGTTTGGAGTGCCAAATGAGTCCCTGATACCCTTCCCTTTCTTTTGATGGGAAGTCCCCTCCACTTGTTGCTTCCCTGTCCTTTTCCCAACCTATTGGGATGACGAGGCAACTGATTAATCCTTAGCTTAGCTCTGAATAGCCAAAACTAGATTAGGGGTTGAACTCTCTACCTTAAAGGGCCATGACTTCTTCCTCCTCGCCCAAGTTGGAACCCAAACTACCCCTTGATTGAATGAATGTTCAACAATATCTTTGACAGCAGGTTGAACCTCTGAGAAATCAAGGTTGTCTATAGCTTCTGAATCCGAGCTTGGAACGAGTATAGGCTTTGTGGATGGCACTTGGGCTAGAAGAGCTATGTCGGGAACTTAGATATATTCCTTAACCTCAACGTCCTCGTCTCCTTCTTCACCACCATCCGAGACCAAGCCTCAGCTGCTGGATGAATCTAATGAACTCAAATCACTAGAACCAGTGCTTTCGCCCTCAGTATCTTTCCTTAGTCATCTTGGAGCTCTGTCGTCTTGGAGCTCCGTTCGCGAATGCGCAGGGGAAGAAGCCTAAGTTGTGTATGACGATCGCCTAGGTGGGGGATAGTGTAGAGGTAAAGCAAGATGTAGCCAAGGAGATCAACAACGCTACGAGTTTACCCAAGATGTAGCCAAGGGGATAGTTGTTCACTGCATAGATCGCAACAACACAATGCTCTGAACTGCTCCAATAATAGGCGTTGAATCCTGCCAAACTGAGATGAAAAGGAAGTCAGATCATTATGAGACAAAGTAAATACAAGATTCACATTGATAACCGAGGTCAAGCAAAACAAAATTAGATTCATGCTTACCTATAGGAATATAACATCTACGTCTCAGAATTGAATAATGCCGAGGGTCACCGACCTGAAATTCCCAATTGCTAGAGACCCAAATGAAGTCGTTCGAGTATAGATCCTTGTTTGAGGAATTCATAACAAGCCTTGTTTGAGCTGATTAGGTTTTCAAAGATGAAGGTAGTGACTCCCCTTGTAGATATTAGTCTCAAAATTCCTCCTAGGCCTCACTATGCAATACACGTGAAGCAAGTCTTCGGTAGTGAACTCCTTTCCTTCCCTCCTCATTAGAACGTCCACCGCCAGCGTGGTCTGGATGAAGTTTATAGAGACTCGCATGAAGTTAAGATGGCACATAACCATCACCACATTCAACAACTGACTCACGGGGAATCTAAGCCTGACTTGGTGAATGAACCAAGTCTAGACAGGAATACGATCACCCTCCCCCTCTACCCAATCTGCATTATCATTTGGGCTTGGCCTCTCTATCAAGACATCGGCTGGTATATTGTGATCTACTCGAAAGTCAGCCAAGGTCACGCGATTATGAACCAGCAATTGAGCCCGGTTTATTGCCATGTTTTGAAAATAAAAACAAACGATAAGAATGAGTTCAATCCCATATTTTGACGAACAAGGGCTTAAAGAACTGAACTGGCATCGGAGGCAATAGGGAACGAGTCCCATTATAGTTATCAATCCATATGTCACCTCAGGTTGACCTCGACAAAAGAAAGATTCGGGGAATAGGCCCGTTAGAAAGAAAAACGGGTTAAAGACAACCCAATCAAACACGAACCCTGATTAAGAAGCTTGCAGCCACCCATTAATGGCGGACAGGCAACCAAGAGCCCTCTTTTAGTGAAAAAGTGTGCGAATTGCACGATAAACAAAAACAGACGCATCAGGGACACTGAAAAACTCAAAAATGGCCAAAGAAAACTAACATGCAAGATAAATAAAAGAAAAGAAAAATTCACAGTAAATAAACTCACAATGTTGAACAGAAGGATTTACTAGACGTCTGGCAGTGAAATTAAAACTATCGTCAGAGAAAAAGCCAGGAACAAAGTGAGAATCGACAGCACAATATTGTCAAAGTCTCTCTTTCTATCTCTAAAAGCTCTCATAATGATGATATGAACAGTGACATGGAATAAAAAAGGTCACTTACATAGAAGTTAAAGAGGCGAGAAACCCACCAAATGCCTCTTTAGGGGTTATTGCTTCACGAATAAACAGCCAAATATGCCCTTAGGGCACATCATTTCACGGGTTAACTGTCGCACTCAAAAACAATGAAGGGCAAAGTGGCATTTCCCCCACCATGCATATGAGCCAAACAAGCCTTAGAGGCAGGGAGAAGAGCGCCAACATCTACCAACCAAACTAAGACACATGGCACAACTAAGGGAGGGTTAGTCGAGCTCGAATAAGCTCTGAACTTTGCCCGCAAGGATGCTAAGTATGTTGGGTGAAATTCTGAGGTAGGGTTAGCCGAGCTCAAATAAGTTCCCAACTCTACCTTGCAAGATTGCCACACTTAACAAAAGTTTTTCAAGGAGGGATAACCAAGCTCAAGTAAGCTCTGAGCACTTCCGAATAGATTTGCTAAGAATGCCTGGCAAATTTTCAAAGGAGGGTTAGCCGAGTTCGAGCCAACTTAGAACTCTACTCATAAAAAATCGTCACACTTAGCAAAAGTTTTCTAGGAAGGGTTAGCCAAGCTCAACGCGAGCTCCGAACTCTGCCCGTCAGATTTGCTAAGAACACAAGGCGAATTATCAAGGGAGGGTTAGTCGAGGTCAAATAAGCTTCAAACTCTATATGCAAAAATTCGCCACGCTTAGAAAACGTTTTTCAAGGAGGATTAGCCAAGCTCAAATAAGCTCCAAACTCTGCCTGCTAGATTTGTTAAGAATGGAAGGCAAATTTTCCAGGGAGGATTAACTAAGCTCGAATATGCTTCGATCTCTGCCCGTGAAAATTTGCCAAACTTAGAAGAAAAAAAATTCGGGAGGGTTAGCCAAGCTTAACGCGAGCTCCGAATGTTGCCCATCAAATTTCCTAAGAACGCAGGGTGAATTATCAAGGGAGGGTTAGCTGAGCTTGAATAAGCTTCGAACTCTGCCTGCAAAAATTCACCACACTTAGCAGAAGTTTTCCATTAAGGGTTAGCTGAGCTCAACGCGAGCTCTAAGCTCTGCCCGTCAGATTTTCTAAGAACGCAGGGCGAATTATCAAGGGAGGGTTAACCGAGCTCGAATATGCTCTGAATTCTACTCGCAAAAATTCACCACACTTGGCAAAAGTTTTCCAGGGAGGGTTAGCCGAGCTCGGAAAAGCTCTGAGCTCTTCCCGATAGATTTTCTAAGAACGCCAGCCAAATTTTCAAGGGAGGGTTAGCCGAGCTCGAGCCAACTTAGAACTTTGCCCACAAAAATTCGCCACACTTAGAAAAAGTTTTGTAGGAAGGGTTAGCCGAGCTCAACGCGAGTTTTGAACTCCAGCCATCAGATTTGCTAAGAACACAAGGTGAATTATCAAGGGAGAGTTAGCCGAGCTCGAATAAGCTTCGAACTCTACCTACGAAAATTTGCCACACTTAGCAAAAGTTTTCTAGGGAGGGTTCACCGAGCTCAAATAAGCTCCAAACTCTGCCCGCTAGATTTGCTAAGAACGGGGGGCAAATTTTTCAGGGAGGATTAGTCGAGCTCGAACAAGCTCCGAACTCTGCCTGTGAAAATTCGCCACACAAGCAAAAGTTTTACAAGAAGGGTTAGTTGAGCTCAAATAAGCTCAAAACTTTACCCAAAAAAATTTACCACACTTAGCAAAAGTTTTCCATGGAGGGTTAGCAAGCTCGAATAAGCTCCGAACTCTACCCGTTAGATTTGCTAGGAACGCCGATCGAATTTTCCAAGGAGGGTTAGTCGAGTTCAAATAAGCTCCAAGCTCTGCTCATAAATGTTGGCCGAGCTCAACAAGACAATTCAGAATCCCACGACTATTTAAGTACACTTGGCAAAGATTTCTATAAGGTCGGCTGAACTCAATTCAAAATACGAGTTCTGCCTTACTAATCCCACACTCTAACTAAGTATACTTGGGGGCATACAATGAAATGAAAGCTCGACAATACAAAATGAAACTTTGCTATACAAAATAAATTACAAGTGAGGTTCAAATTGAAAAACTCATTCGTTACAAAAAAATTGTGCAAGTACAAGATAAGGTCGGTCATTATAGAAAATTGTTCAAGTACAAGATGAGTTTATTCATTACGGAAGATTATTTAAGAACAAGATAAGGTTGGTCATTACAGAAAATTATTCAAGAACAAGATGAGTTCGATTACAAGATGATTCGATTACAAAATCTATTCTAAGAGGACAACTGAGATCCAAAGAGACAACCAAGCAACATTGGGGGATCTTCGTAGATAGTTGCCTCGAGATAATAAAAATAGTTTACTCAAGATAATATATGCTTGATGACTGTTGTGAATAGCCTATCATACATCCATGACAGAATCGGATACAACAGTCACCAAGAAGATATCAGTTACCCGATGTTAGGCCGGAAGTGATGATCAAATTAACCGAGCTGCAACAATCCTAACAGAGATCGAGCTATGTTGGAGGATCTTCGTGGAGAGTGGCCTAGAGAATGGATATGATCGATCAGTAATGAAGCTGCCCAAACTTCATGTTGGATCTGACCCCGACCGGTAGAACAGGTGATTGTATGGCAATATTCTCTGATTAGGTTGAAGCCTACAAAGTCACATACCAACATGGGCGAATATACACACTAGCCAAGGCGAATGTACGGACCACTCGCTACTCGCAGCAGATTGTTTATCAGCTATAAGGGAGCATTTGCTGCTCGTAGCCGATTGGTTATTAGATACAAGAGAACATTTACTGTTCAACACAGATTGTTTGTCAATTACAAGAGAATTCTCCTAAACCAGATCTCGTAGAAAAAAAAAAGTTATGCATATCTTGGACAATTCCTCCCTAAAGTTGTAACTATCTGTCCAATTTGAGGGAACGAGCTCTCTATAATCGAAGTGAAGTGCTCATAAGGAATAATAACCACGCTGAAGAAACCTCTCAAGACCTCGCATTTATATATGGGCAGAGAGGAGGCAAAGGGACTGCAGGTGCACAGAATACGAAGAGTCCGCCAAAGGGGATGGACTGACTGTCATTATGGCAGGATGTGAAGAGCCAGCCGCCAAAACAAAATGCGTGAGATCCGCGTTTGGGAACACGAAAGGGCAGAATGGAAAGTCACTCGCAGACAACCACTTCTAGAAGCAACGAAACTCACACGTATCCAGTTCAAATGACCTCGACAAACCATTCAACTAGCTCATGCAAACTGAGGGACAAGTATAAGGGACAAAATATACAATGACAGAATCTGGCCATGCTAGGGTGGGAGCCTTCGATGAGCTACCACTCTGAAGCAAGTTCGGCGACCTTCTGCACTGTAGCTTGGTGCGGACACTATCAAACATTGGTACTTCCTATGCTAGGGCCATCATTGCCCATGAGCTATCGCTACTTAGCAAGCTCAGAACAATAACCGTGCTATAGCTTGGGTAAGGGGTAACAACCGATAGCAATCCCAAGAGATGTCAGGGGACAGAAGGTGACTTGCATGGCAAAGTTTCTTTTGACAACCCCCACGCTCAAATAAAGATGTCGGTGAAATGATGAGAGGCTACCAACTAGGTTTTAGGAGCATGGCTGGGTCAGCCGCCTACTCACTAACATAATGGTTATGCGTTGAGCTATAGTTTGTCTAATAACAAGACAGCTTACGCATCAAGACATGCGCTGAGCTGTGCCATATAAAGTTAACGATTCTTTGTATGAGAGGTAAGTGATTTTAAGCCTAAGAACACACACAGTTTCTCTCTCTACGTTGCAACTCCAGTCATCTAACTTGACCATCATAAAGTCGTTTTCTGAAAATAGCTCCAGTGACCGTCATAGTTTCTCTCTCTACATTGCAACTCCGAGTAACTGTTCGGTGCCAGCTCACATATCCACCGCAAGACCGTCACGGGTGTCTATCCTCGATTTCTCTTTCATCATCTCTCCAACCCACACCCCCACAACATTGGATCATCTTACCTAAAAATCAATTGGTGTCAAGTGAGAAAGCCAAAATATTTTATGGCATTCGAATCATACCCCGCAACACATGTTATAAGAGTTGTTCATTGCATCCCCAAGCACAAACTACTGTCAGGGTGGGTCTTGAGCTAAAGCCACTAATGTAAGGGCTTTAGACCCCCAAATTTTTTTAGCAAAAATTAGGGCTCCCAAGTTTATATACTCGTGATGATAGTCCTGCAATAAAATAAATTTTAGTTGGATGCAGGGAC
This sequence comes from Actinidia arguta var. hypoleuca, assembly GCA_030159115.1. Classification (NCBI taxonomy): domain Eukaryota; kingdom Viridiplantae; phylum Streptophyta; class Magnoliopsida; order Ericales; family Actinidiaceae; genus Actinidia; species Actinidia arguta. The sequence continues at coordinate 11,578,344 of BRYE01000014.1, read as the reverse complement.
CAATTTGTTAAAAGGCCAAAAGCCTTGGAAAAAAACTCGGGGTCATGTTTATAATCTTAAAATTTTTACAACTAAAGTGAAAAAGTTTCAATTTCTTTGAATTCAGCAACCATTTCTTTTCATTTCCAAATACAAAATCCCCAATCTCTTTTGGCATTTGTGTTGTGAACTGTGATTTTTTCTTCTTCGTTGACCGTCGAAGTTGCGAGGCTCATGAGACCAATCTCTTATTTGAAAATTATACTCGAGCTTATGAGGCCGGCTCTTTTTTCTTTTATTTGTAAATACTCAGAGGACTGTTTTCTAGTAAATTGATTTGAATTGAGAATGCTAATATATATGTATTAGATCGTTTCTAATGCTTCGATTCTTTATGTTTTTATTTTTCTTTGGCTTTATTGATTTATTAATTGAGCTTTAAAGAGAGTCTATCTTAAATTTTTTTGTCAATGTTAGACATTAATATAAATAGTTTTTTCTCAATTTATTTGTAATATAAATAGATTGGAAAATAATATATCCTTCTCTTCCTATTTTTTTTGTGAAGAGCCTCACCTCAAAATTTCGCTTAAGGTCCCGAAAAATTCCGAAACCGTCCCTGACTATTGTTTATTGATAAGAAAGTGAACGTGTATTTTAAGCATAAGAATTAGGCATGCCTCCCACATTGTATAATCATTCCATCGTGTTCATGTTAAATGATCTATCTATGTTGATGACTAAGTGTTACCAACCCTAAACCCATAAGGAGGCAGGGCACGTGTCCCTCTAAACTAAGAATGAAGGGAGGGGTACGGGGTCAACTATAGCCCTTGAAAAATTAACAAAAAAATTCAATACATTTTTTTAACTATTCAAATTCCTTATAGATTTTTTATTTTGGGCTCTTCCTTTGTCTTTCTATTTTTATAGGCACGTATTATTTTTAATAAACAGTTTTCTTTAAAAAAATAAAAATTATTGCCGGACGTTGTACCAATAAAGTTGCCTTCGACCAAATTTTAAGCGAAAAAAGATTAGCTACTCGAGTGACTTCAAGATCATGCCACTCTCATTGCTTCAAGTATGTCCTGCAGGAGCTGCTTGTACTCAAATTTAAGCCTGATTAAACTATCTCAATAAAATCGAAAAGGGCTTTGTTAACTGAAAAACAAATCTAGTTGAGTTACAATCAAAGTGCATTTTTTGTCCATGGATTGACAACACTTGAACATTAGTCTCCATGTTTGGCGGTCATTCTATGACTAGGTACGGATACCATGTTTTGTCC
>BRYE01000014.1:11552074-11554574 GCA_030159115.1 Actinidia arguta var. hypoleuca | reverse complement strand
AGTTTTGTTGCCATTTACGCAATGATAAACTTAATTATTTGCCAACTCCGTTATACAGTGACACCATAATTTATCTGTGCTCGAGTAACCCGTTTTTCACGAGGTCCAAAACCACCCCCAGTTGTTTTATTTTATTTGGGATCGCTCGGTGTTACACATTACGATGGAACTATAATTATATTTACTCAAATTGTATACAGTGTAATTATATTCGCTCACAATTAACTATATTATGGATGAAAAATGTTAACATAGTTGTACTCTTATTATTACTATTGGCAAACAATTTTAGTTATTTTTTGTACTCATTTGTCTTCCATTTTTGTCAAGAATTCATAGTAACTCCCATTCAATATTTTAAAAATCGAATCGGTAAGCAAACCAGAAAGGAGACCGGATGGACAAGTCACTGGTTCAATTGTCAGATCAAACAGGAATCAAACCGTAGTAAAAATATTAAAAATTATATAAATAAAAATAGGTAATATTATTAAAATAATACGTAAATGATGTATTTTCATTTATAAATATTTAAAATTTGAAAAAATGAGTGTATTAAATATTTTTTATTTTTATCAAGATTTCCTATATCATTATTGTGATGATTTTGTTTATGAAATATTATTAATAACATTTAACACCAGGAAGGAAGGTAGGTGGTGTAGTGGAAATTCGTTACACCTAGTGCTTTGACATTTGAGGTCTGGTTTTCAAAACCATGCTCCCATGCCAATGTCGTAAAATGTTTTTCTTTTAAAAAAGAAAAAGTACTTTACAACTTCGTACTCTTTTATCCTTTTTTCTAAACAAACTCAACGGGAATCAAGTAGCTAGAAGGTGAGATTTGATTTTAGTTGTATTCATGCTTAAATCAGAGTTAAAATCAACTGACTGACATTTGGATTGACATGTTAAGGCTCGGGTTGGATAGAAGGGCACACTATAGCACTTTTGAATTCAAATTGAATACCTGAATCAGCTTCTCAGTTTCTTCTTGGGTTTTGCTTGCATTTGAAACAGGTGGAATGATCGCAACTCGATTGTGCTGCCAGAAGGGGAGATCTTTTATATAGTGGCGTTGCTCCGTTTTAGTTTGCCATATCCAAAAGGTCCACGGGTGGAGGAATTGGTTGCTCAAAACGAAGAAATCATTCAATGTTGTATCGAGAATGGGTTCGATTTCAAGTTGTACCTTCCTCACTACAACTCTGAGCAGGAGTGGAAGAAGCATTTTGGAAATCAATGGTCGAGATTTGTGGAAAGGAAGGCCAGTTTTGATCCAATGGCCATCCTTGCCCCTGGACACAAAATTTTCTCAAGAAACCGTCAAATCCCGAGCTAGCAGTAAAAAAAATAAAAAATTATCCTCCCTCAATATTGTTGTCGCTCCATTGTTCCCTTGCTGTTTCATTTTTTTTCCTTCTGTGGCATATGTTTGTTGTTGATTTCTGTTCGTGGTCCCATCGCAATTTGTTAAGAATACAAATTCAAGCAATGTAAATGATTTTCTGGAACTTGTATTCATAAAGTCAACAAAGGATTGAAAACTAACTTGCCCGCAAGCATGCACACCTTGACCTTGTAACTAGTTGATTTGGTGGGCTCATCTATTGACTATGGTAAATTACACAAGTAGTCCTTACGATTCCGATTGCGACAATTTACTCTTTAAATAATAAATGTGTCCAATAAATCCGGCTAGCGGATCCTCTATACGTATGCGTATTTGTAGTTGAGCCAAAATATTCTGAGGGAAAAAAAGGAAATCACCCAATTGCCTTTTATTTTTAATCTTCTTCATGGTATCTGTAAGTAAGCATCATCCACACTAGCTCCAAACCCCAACCCCATGCCACTACACTCGTAGACGGATCCACATTGGGCCTGGGGGCTGCCCGCCTCAAGTTTGAATTTTTTTTTTTTTTGCTTATAGTTTTAGAAATTATTTTTAATTTGCCCCCCCTCAAAAATTATAAATGACTCCCAAAAATTTTTTTCAACGGTTGTCCCCCTGAATAAAATCTGGTTCTGCCACTGCGTACACTTGAAACCACCCAGCCCTAACTTTTTCAGAGCCCTAAACGAATCTTTAGAGGAGGCCTCTTATAAACTTTAATGGAAAATATTAATAAGATAAAATCAACTTACAAAAGAAACTCGCATAAAAATAAAAAATAAAAAAAAATTCAAAATTGTTGATCCTTATAAGAATTAAGAACTATCACTTAAAAATTATCCTATTCTCGAATTTTTTTCTGCAAGCTTATCCATCATAATCTTTTAAATAAATCAAATAATTAGCCCTTTTCTAATATTTTTTGTGACAGTCCACTGAAGATAAAATTTAGTCATCCTCAAATTTGAAATATGTCATTATCTAAAGATAATTATAAGTAAACAACATTCTATAAATAATTCATGTACTAAGAAAGCAACAATCAATTACTGTAAAAAGACAACTATAAGTTTCAGCCTTACTAGGGTAAGCACCGCTGCCAAG
>BRYE01000014.1:11544574-11547074 GCA_030159115.1 Actinidia arguta var. hypoleuca | reverse complement strand
AATATGCGATGCCTGCATCTTCTATATTAGGATGCTTCAATAGGAAGACGTAGAGAAAGGAGAGAGAGAGAGAGAAGTGGTGGGGAAAACTGAGAGTTCTTCCGTTTGCAAAAAAAATTACAAAAGACGTAATTTAAGATAAGTGTGAAAATTAATAAAATAATTTTTACTTGATGATACGAACTACGCCAACAACGTGACGAAACCCGTCACCAAATCTGAAAAACAAACCCATAAGGTCTATCAAGTTTGATGGAAACCGCGACCCGTTGCTTAGCAAAGCAAGAACCTTGGTATGGTGAAGACGCCACCAACGGGGATGGATGATCCATTTGATAAGTCAGGTTTGAACGCCACAAGGAATTCCTTGATAAGTTCAGATTAGTTTCTTCAAGAACTCAATAAGAATAAAGAAAACTCACTATTATTCATTAATTTCGAAATTGATGGCCTCTTCCCTTTTATATAGGCCTTACAAGATAAGTTCTCTAAACTAATCAAAACTCTCTAAACTAATCATATCTTATCTTGGAGATAAGTCAAATCCTAACCAAATCAAATCCTATCCAAATCAAATTAAATCAGTCAAATTCTAATCAAATCTAATCCTATCCAAATCAAATTAAATCCTAATTAAAGAAATACAAGGAAATCAAATCTAAATCTGATCTACTTAACTCTTCTTGAATCTTGAACTTCCTTGGACTACGAAAATACAATCTTTATTTGATTCTTTGCTACTAAAACACGCCCACATCAGATTGTAATCTCCCATGTGCATGTATAGCGGATTGGTTCTCTCCCGGATCGAATTTGAATAATACAACCAGCCTTTGTTCACCCTTAGTAGTGAACATACTTTCTTCTTGTTGTAGAACTCTCCGGACTAAGTTATTCAGCTCTTCTTTGAATCTCTTAGCTCGAGCTCTCGTCACCGGACCAATTGAAACTTAAATCGGACCATGAGTCTTGATGTTCTCATCACTTGAGTTATATTAACTCGCTAGAAAAAGCAAGGTATTATAACACTTTTTCAAAATAATTAGTGAATTGGTGAGACTATTGGACCACATTTTGTGAGTTTTGGCTATTCAAAATAGATGTTATCTATCTATTGGTCTATTTGCGTGTAAAGTTGGCATTAATCTTACCGATTGCAACTGCATCTGTTGAGAGAGTTTTTTCTGCTATAAATATTATAAAGACTTCACTCTGTAATCGCATGGGAGATGAGTGGATGAATAATTTCTTGGTGATATATATTGAAAGAAACATATTTGGCATTATAAACAATGAAGTTATTTTGCAAAGGTTTCAAAATATGAAACCCTGAAGGAGATTATTGTAATTTGTCATATTAATTTTGAGTATTGTTTTGTGTAAGAAACGTTTGTCATCTATATTGAATTTTGAATGTTATCGTATTATTTTTATTTTTTAAAATTTATCATCTTACCTATATACAATTGCTCAAGAGTATTTTTCGCATCCACTGAACAAAATTCCTGAGTCCGCCACTGTGTGCACTTGTACGCTTAAATTTTAAGGATCTTTTACTGTTGTGCAGAAGCTGTCTTCGCTTCAGAAGTGAATTCCTTACCGCAAGTGTACAGGTCGCGAAGCAGTAATAAACTCAAAGTACGAGTATCGATCACACGAGGAGCAGTGCCAAGGTCTCGGATTTGGAAGATATAGATTTTAAAAACACTTGTTCTTATAAACTTCAATTTCTAAAATAAATCTGGTTGTTTTAATCATGGTCGTGCATCATCGATTCGCGCAGCACATATACTGAACCTAACGCACGCATAAACGTTACAAGGTAGCGTATATACTGAATCAGCAATTCACGCATATGTGTTACCAAACATAATAGGACGCCCAAGTTCTCTAAAGTATTTAGAACAAAAAAGAAGAAGAATAAAAATTAGAAAGATCTAACGATGGGTAGTATTTTACCTCCATTGTTCATCCTCGATCCTCAATCGATCTTCACAATCGATCCCGAGTTGAAAAAATTAGCCAAGCATGATCATGGAAAATAAATAACTAAATACGAAAAACATTCTGAAATATAAATACTGATATGAATAATTAAAAATTAAAGAACATAAATTAGTGCTAAAAAAATTATAGAACAACGTGTGTAATTAAATGAAAATGTAAATCTAATTGATGAAATATAAATTAAATGTAATCAATTACAAGACTATTGAAAACTATAAAAAACTAATCTAGGAGGCTGTTAAAAACCCTAAAAAATAATGTATATCGTTCACAAAATCGTAAGGAAGTATATATAGGCTACACAATTTGAGTCCTAGCGGGATTAAAATTCCTGCCCAGTTTTCTTCTTAGAGTTCAAACCCTCAGCATGCCTTGTCGACCAGAGTTCGAACCCTAAGATAAAACTTTTATCCGTCTATTCCAGCTCAATTTTGATCTCTTTAGAGATCGATTTAGACAATACTTATTAGAAATAAAGTTGTAGAACTTGAAG
>BRYE01000014.1:11504574-11514574 GCA_030159115.1 Actinidia arguta var. hypoleuca | reverse complement strand
AAATGAAAGACAATCCTTCGTTGACAACCATCAACACTGTTGTGGTAAAATCTGGAAGAGCAACGAACAGTCAAAATTGCTCCTCGGCCGTGGAACTGGACCTCGGCTAACTGGGGCAACCTGCACAACGGCGACCTGCACACTAGTGAACAAAAGTAATCAGCCGGGGTGAGACCGCTCAAAATCTCTTCGGCGTATGAATCAGACCAAGGCGATCAGGAGATAAGTTAAGACAATATGGGCGAGCACAATAATAAATGTGTATGTGGTGCCTATGTTGAGCGTACCTTTTTGTTATGGAGGAGCGGCTTTTATATAGACGGAGTAATGAACCGTGTAGGTGAATCATGACGAGTTCCTCGGAAGGATAAGTATGGGAAGATATCTCTAATAATCCGGAGATAACATGAGGATGTCATTTGGTGAGCAATCCATATTTTTAGGCGTTGTGACGGAGATGGAGTCTATCGGAGATGGTTCTCTTGTCGTGGTAGAATTCTCATAGAGATGGACTGATCAGGAGGAAGAATAATGGGGAAGTCTCATGAAAACAGTTTTCTGATGGGGATGAAGTACTTTTGGAGAATAATTCTTTATGAAGACGTTTTTCTCGGGCGAGATAAATCACCTCACCCAATGGCGATCTAGAAGGACCGTTTGTATTAAGTGAAGGGGTTAAGTTCTTTAATAATACGAGGCGACCAAGAAAGGGGTTGGGTTGCTATGATCCCAATGGCGACGTGCACCACTTAGAATATTTAGAACTTAATGGTGTATTTTTTTCACATCAGTAGCCCCCTACTCAAAGCACCGAGATATTCGGGATCTTTGAGTAAATACATTAAATGTCAGTCACGGAACCACGTGGGCACTCATTAATTGCACCCCTCCCCTCGTTGGGACACGTGGTAGAGGGTATTAATTTTTACAAGAAAGTTTGGGCAAAAAAGTCAGCGCGATAATGATAAATTATGGCGGAATAGGCGGTTTTAAGCTCGAATTTCAAAAGGTCGCTTAATCTGGGACGTTGAAGCAGATGGATCTCAACCGTTGGCATTTCCTATATATAGGGGGTCCTACCCATTCATTTACACCTTTCTGTTTCTGCTATCAAACCATCGCTCTCGCTGACTCTCCTCATTCTCGTTTGTGGTCGCCCTTCTCGCTCTGACTTTTTTCTTGCCTCTGCTTGTGGTCGTCTTCCCTTTCCTAGCACAGTAAGTAACCAAGTTCTTGTTCTTGTTCTTACAGTTTTATGTCATATAGGTCTAAGGTTAGCCCTTTAGACTTGAAGTCCTTGCCTTCCTGGGTATCCGACCATCTGGGAGAAGGATCGTCATATATTACTGACGAAATAAGACAATCTCCTAGGTTGCCTATGGAAGACCCATCAGTTCCTAAGGTCGCCACTTTAGGTGATATTCATCCTTATGTAGAAAAAGAGCATAATATTATGACTCCCGAGAAGCTAGACTTGCTCAGGGAGACTTATTATTTCCCTCAGGGTGTACAGATTAGACTTTCTGAGGAGAACGAAACCATTCTTTCAACTCGCCCTGGCGAGGTGGCCTTTTATGAGGCCGCCTTTTCTGCGGGCTTTCGTTTTTCCATTCATCCTACCGTTAGGTTAATTTTAATGTTTTATAATATCTACCCGGCTCAGCTCATCCCCAATGCTTGGCAAAGTATCGCTGGTGTCCTTGCATTGTGGCGAGTGTATAAATATTCAATGACCTTTTCTGAATTTAGGAATATATATTTTCTTAATAATAACCCCAAACCGGACTAATGGTGGTTTTATTTTAAGGCGAGGTACAAGAAAACCATCCTTGGAGGATATCCCAGCAATGTGAAGGGGTGAGAAAGCAAATTCTTTTTCGCCTCCGGGGATAGTTGGGAGCTTCCCGATGATTCACCTCGGGAGGGAATGCCAAGGGTTCCGAGGTCATGGAATATTCTAGGTCGGTTTTAATTTCATCAATAATCTCAGTATATTTATTATTAAAATCAGAATTAATACTTTATGGTATCTTTCAGATAAACGTTGCAATGATCTCGGGTATGAGCAAGATCTTTTTGACGAGATTTCAAAATCGGTGGCAGAACGTGGGTGTTTTGCGGTCCCCACGCTTCTCAAATCCAAGTCATTTTGTCCGGTTTTTTGCTCTCCCGGACCTATGGCATCTGGGACAGAAGGCGAGGAGCCACATGCGCCATCGACATCGGGTGAAGCGGGTGAGTCCCGCCCTTCCCGTGGTGAATACATCTAGAAAGATAGCCATTCCCGAGATGACTCAATAGAATACCTAGGGACCGTTAGAAAGGAACTGAAGAGGATTCTGCCTCATATCCCCGACCTGACCTTGCTAAGATGGTCGAGGGGAAAAGTTCGAGACCCCATTTTAGAATTTTCTTCGTATGTCTCGGGATCGAGCTCAGACCCGACATCGGAATCCTGATCGGATTTCGGGCTACTTCCCGAGCTTAAATCGGATGGTATAAATCCTTACTATTCTTGTTGGTTATTTTTTTCAAATCTAATGTTCATTTTTCATTTTGCAGCTACGTCGAGGAGGATTAGCTTGAAGAAACTCGGCAAGATGGTGGAGAAGGCCAAGGTTGAAAGCTCGGCCAAAAAATCCACTCCCGTTAAAGGAGTGGTAATTGGCGAGAAACGTCCAATGGACGATCCTTCCATCTCGCCGAGTAAGAAAGCTAAATCCTGGGACAGCTCCAAAGGGAAGGAGTACGCCATCGCTCCTGAACCCAAAAAGAAAAAGTCTGGTCATGCTAAACATCTGGTGGCCACTACCTCTTTGAGACCCAGGGAGGGGAGCTCGCCCTCATTGGGAACAGTCCTCGGTTCTAGGGCTTCCATTTTGGGGAGCCCTTTTGTAGCCGAGAAGATTCTCCGAGGAGTGATCCCTCCTACGGATCAAGAGAAGGTGAGGCAGCTATCCTTAGACGAGACTGCGTCAAATTTTTTTCAAGCTCTCGGCCAAGTATTATTTCGACACTAACTCGACTCTTTTGTTTTATCCTTATTAAACATGCTCAGGTTGATCTAATAAGATTTGTTTGTAGCAGGCGCTTGTGTTTGGATCTTCTCTGACGGTTAAGAGCAGAGAAATTGTTGAAGAGGCATCCCTTCAACAAGGGCGAGCAGCTTCTTTGGATAGTGAAGTTTCCCGACTCTAGAAGTTATTAGGCGATCTGGAGCAGCAACTGGCCGAGGCCCGAGCTCGGGAGCAATAGGTTGGTGACGAGTTTGCCAAGTTAAAAAATGAGAGAGACACCATTGCTGATAATTTGGGAAAGGCTGGGATACTGGTGGCGGAGTTTAGGGAAAGTGTGGACCGATCTAGAAAATTGGCTGTTGAAGAGTTTAAATCGTCATCGGCTTTCTTGGATGCTGTTGAAAATGCAACCTCTAAATACTTTGGCGAGTGATTTGACTTCTGCAAACAACAGCTTCGTCGCCATCATCCCGACCTTACCATTGACTTGGAGGAAATGGGTCTCGATCATGACCTGCTCGCCGAAGAGGACAAGAATGCAGAAGGGGAGGGGGCAGATGAAGAAACCGTTGAGAAAGGCGATGCAAATCCTCCTCCTTTGTAATTTTTTTTTTTTTTGCGATGTGTAATTGCACTTTAATGAATATTATTTCAGTTTTGGCAATGATCATTCTGGTTGTGCAAATTTTATTCGTACTGACGTAATTTACTTAACATTTTTTTTTAAAACTACAATGCCTCTTTTTTTCTTTTGAATTGCACGGTGATCAAGATTCCTTGCTTGGCGATCAAGATGTCTTCGCCATTTTGTAATGAACTTGCGATCTTGAATACGGCGATCAAGATGCCTCCGTCATTTTGTAATGAATTGGCGATCTTGAATTAGGCAATCAAGATGCCTCCGTCATTTAGTAATGAACTGGAAATCTTGAATTAGGCGATCAAGATGCCTCCGCCATTTTGTAATGAACTGGCAATCTTGAATACGGAGATCAAGATGCCTTCGCCATTTTGTAATGAACTGGCGATCTTGAATTAGGCGATCAAGATGCCTCCCCTATTTTGTAATGAACTGGAGATCTTGAATTAGGCGATCAAGATGCCTCCGCCATTTTGTAATGAACTGGCAATCTTGAATTAGGCGATTAAAATGCCTTTGTCATTTTTTAATGAACTGGCAATCTTGAATCAGGCAATCAAGATGCCTCCACCATTTTGTAATGAATTGCTGATCTTGAATTAGGCGATCAAGATGCCTCCATCATTTTGTAATGAATTGACGATCTTGAATTTGGCGACTTCCATCCTACAATGGGAGATATAGGCGAGCAGGGATGATTAAAATAAACTGGAGATTGTATTAAGATAAAGCGGCAATGATTACAACTATGTTACCCAGGCGAGCTGACTTTTAAAACGACTGGCTGTCATTGGTAATACTTTTTCAGATGCTCGGAGTTCCAAGGATGAGGGAGTGCTTTTCCATTCATGTCTTCAAGCCACTAAGTCCTTGGTCTAGATACCGTGACAACCTTATAAGGACCTTCCCATGTTGGGCCTAGCTTTCCTGCGTTTGGCTCTTTAGTAGATAGGGTAACCTTTCGTAAGACTAAGTCCCCAGGTAGGAATGACCTGTACTTGACTCTCTGATTATAATATTTGGTGACCTGATATTTATAAGTTGCTTGGTGTATGCTTGCTTGCTCCCGTTTCTCATCAAGGAGGTCAAGGTTGAGTCTCAGCTCGCCTTCATTGTTATCTTTGTCAAAATTTGAGGTCCTAAAATTTGGCATTTCGATCTCAACGGGTATCACTAATTTAGTTTCGTAGACCATAGAGTAAGGTATTTCGCCAGTAAGAATCCTGTTAGTCGTGTGATAAACCCATAATATGCTCGACAGGTCTTCTACCCATTCACCTTTGGATCTCTCTAGTTTCGTTTTTAAATTTCTCAAGATGGTTCTGTTAGTAACCTCGACTTGGTCATTGGCTTGAGGGTGACCAGGCGAGGAGAAATGATGTGATACGGCAAGATTCGAACAAAATTGTCTGAATTGTCGAATTGTCTGGCGTTGTCTGAGATGAGAACATTGGGAATTCCAAATCGGCAGACGATACTTTTCCACACAAAATTCCTTGTATTCTTCTCGGTGATTTTGAAAAGTGGCTCTACTTCTACCCATTTGGTGAAGTAATCAATGGTGATGATCAAAAACTTTTTTTGCAACGGAGCTTGAGGCAGAGGTCCCAATATGTCAATTTCCCATTGAGCAAATGGCCATGGGCTGGTAATTGGCACCATATCAGTATGGGGGAGGTGGTTAAATGTTGCAAATCTTTGGCACTTGTCGCACTCTCTAGTGTACGTTGTTGCATCACGTTCCATTTAAGGCCAGAAGTAGCCTTGGCGAATTGCGTTTCATACTAGTAACCTTGCCCCTGAATGATTTCCGTAGATGCCCTCATGAATTTCCCTCATCACATAATTGGCTTCGTTAGGTAGGAGACATCTTAGGAGAGGTCCTGAGAAAGATCGTTTGTACAAAATTTTATGAAAAAGGCAGAACCTCGCAAATCTATATCGGATCTGGCGAGTTTGAAGTTTATCTGTTGGCAGTGTGCCGTTCTAGAGATAGGCGATGATCTCATCCATCCATGTTGGGTTTGTTTCTGTTGGATAGACAGGTATGGTGATCTCAATACTTGGTTTAGACAAAAATTCCAGAAGTATATTTCTGTCTGATACAAAATTAAAAGTGGAGGCAAGGTTGGCGAGGGCGTCGGCCTTTCTGTTCTCTTCTCTGGGGATCTGTTTAATTGTGAAGCTTTTGATTTTTTGAGTTAAGAATCTGACTTCATCTAAATAAGCTGCCATCCGTGCGTCCCTGGCGAGGTAATCTCCCTGGACTTGGTTTGTCACTAGTTGTGAATCACTATAAGCGTCCATCGAATCTACTCCCAATCTGGTGGCGACCCTTAATCTGGCGAGGAATGCTTCATACTCAGCTTCGTTGTTAGTGGCTTTAAACCCAATCCATATAGCGTACTCCATCTACTGTCAAGACAGAATTTGGAGAACAAGCCCTGCACCACATCTGTGGTGATTTGAAGACCCATCTACAAATAACCTCCATTTGTCTAGGTCCTCACCCGAGCTGCTGAGGTTCTTGTCCGAGCTGCCAAAGTTCTCGACTGAATTTGGAATCTCTTTCTCCGAGAGGACTTCCGAGTCGGTTTCATGAGTGGATTCAGCCACGAAGTCGGCTAAAGTTTGAGCTTTTATTGCCGTTCTTGGTTTGTAATCAATATGAAATTCGCTCAACTCGATGGACCATTTCAGAAGTCTTCCCGAGGTGTTTGGTCATTAGAGAATTTGCTTTAGTGGTTGGTCAGTCAGCACGGTGATTGAATGGGCTTGAAAATAATGGCGAAGCTTCCTGGCGGCGATCAGAAGGGCATAAGCGAGCTTTTCTATCTTTACATATCTATTCTCAACACCCAACAGGATTTTACAAATATAATATATCAGTTTTTGAACTCAATTTTCTTCTCGGATAAGCACAACACTTACTGCAGTTCACGAGATGGATAGATACACAAATAATTCTTCGCCTGTGGTCGGCACCACTAGCAAAAGAGGTGATCCAACGTACTTTTTGAGCTGTTGGAAGTCTTCTTCTAATTCTTCAGTCCACTGAAAATTTTAATTTTTTCTTAGAATTTTGAAGAATGGTAAGCATCTGTTAGCTAATTTAGAAACAAATCGATTGAGGGCGGCAATTCATCCAGTTAGCTGCTGAACTCCATGGATATTCTGGGCGAGTTCAATTTCAGTAGAGCCTGGATCTGATCCGGGTTTGCTTCAATCCCTCGTTTGGTTACCAAGAATTCTAAGAATTTGCCAAAAATACATTTGAAAGAATTTAACATCATCTGGTGTTTCCTCAGAATGTTGAAAGCCTCTTCAAGGTGGGCAATGTGGTTGGCTGTTTTGACACTCTTGACGAGCATCCCGTCTATGTATACTTTCATGGTCTTTCCAATCAGCTCTTTGAACATCTTGTTTACTAATCTTTGATATGTTGCCCCAGTATTTTTCAGACCAAATGGCATGACCTTGTAGCAGTACAATCCTCATTCCGTGATAAATAAAGTCTTCTCTATGTCAGGGGAGAATATCTTGATCTAGTGATATCCTGAGAAGGTATTCATGAAACTAAGAAACTCATGCTTAGATGCGGCGTCGACTATTAAGTCATTTTTTGGCAGAGAAAAACTATCTTTTGGGCACGCCTTGTTGAGGTCAGTGAAATCAACGCATACTCTCCATTTCTCCCCTTTTAGGAGTGACGACAACATTGGCTAGCCAGTCCAGGTAATGGGCTTTTTTGATGACATTTACTTTGACGAGTTTGGTTACCTCCTCTTCAATCACTCTTAAGCGCTCGGGGGTGAATTTCCTTCTCTTTTGGAGAACTGGAGGATGTCTGAGATTGGTATATAATTTATGCATGGTGACTTGGGGATCAATACCCGGGATGTCGTCCTATGACCAAGCGAAAACGTCATAATTTCTTTTCAAAAATTCCACTAAAGCATTGCGTATTTTGTTGATAAGTTTAGTTCCGATCATAATATGGCGATCAGGATATCCTAGGTGTATGGAGATCGGAGTAGTTTCTTCGAGGGGTTTGGTGTTTTCGGTTTCTCGAAAATCCAACAAGACAACCTGTCCCTCAAGAGTTCCAGCTCGCCATCGTTGGTCGGTAATTGATATTAGATATTCAGAGCTGGGGAGGTTTCAATCTTCATAGCTGAAATAAAACATTGCCTGGCCACATTCTGGTCGCCCCTTACTTCGCCCACCCCCGTTGAAGTGGAAAACTTCATTTTTAGGTGGTAGGTTGAGGTGATCGCCTTAGTCCCGCCTAGAGTTGGGCGACCTAGAATTGCATTGTAGGGGGAAGGACAATCTACCACGATGAAGTATTGCCAAACGATGGTTTGGCGAGGTTCTGTTCCCAAGGTTACTGGCAACTTAACCCACTCGAGTGAATGAGTCACGTTTCCTCCGAAGCCTATCGAGGGTGTAAGGAAAGGGTGCAATTTATGGAGTCCTATCTTCATCTTCTCGAATACCGACATGAATAGGATATCAGCCGAACTACCATTATCAATCAAGATTCTTTGGACGTTGAAATTGGCGATGATGGCTGAAACAACCAAGGCATCGTCATGAGGTAAGTGTAGACCTATCAAATCATCATTCGTGAAGGTGATTGGTGGGTGAATATCGGCTATTGTCGAGGAGAGGTTAAATATTTCTTCGGACACCCTACCAGTACTTCTTGCATGCCTTTTTTTGGACGAATTCGAGCTTCCTACGGATCCAAATCCGTCGTGGATCACTTGTATATCTCCAGTAGTAGGTCGGTTGTCGCCGTATCTTTTTTCTGGTGAATTGGGGGGAGGTCGATCATTGACATACTTTCTCAGATATCCTCGTTTGATGAGGTCGGCTATTTGCTCCTTCAGGTGAAAGTAGTCTTCTGTGTTATGGCCATGGTCTCGGTGGAACTCGCAATACTTGTTCTTGTTTCTCTTCCAGGGATCAGTTTTGATTTTCGAGGGCCACTTGACGAACTCTTCATGCTTAATTTCTGTAAGAACTTGGGCAATAGGAGCGTTGAGCGGGGGTAACACCAATTCTATACGGCGAGGTGGGGTACGAGGTCGCCTTTCGTTGGTCCGTCTTAAGTCTCGGTTGGGCTTCTTGTTCCTTGGTTCATCGTCCCTGTAATCAATCACCTTGTATCAGGCTCTTTTCTTTTATGGTCATCTTTTCTTCTTCGCCTTCGTTTGGCCTCGGCCAGTTCCTCCGTAGCGATGCACTTATCAGCTTTACTTTGAAGAACAGACAATGTCTCTGAAACATTTTTGGACAAGGAGTCGAATAAGGGACCAGGGCGAAGTCCCTCCATCATTGCCATGACGACTACTTTGTCACTGGAATCTTCAACTTCCAATATGGCCTAGTTGAATCGTTTCACATAATCCTTCAGGTTCTCTGTTTCCTTCTAGTGAATGGTGAAAAGATGGGACACGTTTTTTTGCCTGATCCTGCAACTAATGAAATTGGTGACGAAAAGCCTGCTCAGATCGCCAAATGAATCGATGGTTCCAGGAGATAATTTCTAAAACCACGACCTCCCCGACCCCTTAAGAGTAGCAGAGAAAGCCTTGCACATGATTTCGTCCGAGTACCCTTGGAGATACATCAAATTCTTATACGAATCCAAGTGATCCATTGGGTCTGTTTTTCCCTCGGTGACCCCGAGCTGAGTAGGTAGTCTGAATCTGGACGACACCTTGGCTCTCATTATTCTTTGGGTGAAAGACGACTCAGTTTGTCTAATCAAAGCGTCTACGATTATCGGGGCGCTGGTCCCCGTGTTGATGGCATCTAGGCGGACATCTAGATCCCTAATCTTTTGAGAAGTGGAATTATCTTGGCGCCTAGGTACCTGATGAACCCGACAAGGAGACCTACCTCGCCTTACCTCTTCGCCTTCCAGTTCTGGTGTTTTGCTGGATGATTGCGATTCTAGTGAAGGGCTCCTTTCTTATTGGGGGCAAGGACTAGGAGAACGACGACGCCTATCTCGCCCGGTACTACAGTGGCTTTGAGATTCATTGTTTCCCGATAGATGAGAACGACGAGGAAGTGGCGGGTTATTCGCGGTGAGGTGTTGTATTAGGAGGGCATTATTTTCGTTCATGATTCTCATCTGTTCGACCATACCACGTATCTCATGATGAAGACCCTCTAGATCCGGAGCTTGGCTAGTATTACCCATTGGACGGGCTCTATTAACTAAAGGGTTGCTAGTGCTTGGTCTGGATAATAATCAGCTGTGCAGGTGCATAGGATAAAGAGAACTATCGTTCCCACAAACGGCGTCAAACTATTGTGGTAAAAATCT
>BRYE01000014.1:11404574-11427074 GCA_030159115.1 Actinidia arguta var. hypoleuca | reverse complement strand
CAGCTTGGAAAAGAAAGAATAAAGCCTTCTAGTCCTTCTGTTTTCTCTCAAATTGTCTTTTTGGGCCTGAGTAAGTGCTGTGGCAGCAGCTTGATAAATTGGCTCTACATATCCAAGCTGATAGTCTCGAACAGCTCCTAAAAGACAAACAATGCTTTCATCAAAAATTTTCTACTAAACCTCGAAA
Source organism: Actinidia arguta var. hypoleuca (assembly GCA_030159115.1). NCBI lineage: Eukaryota > Viridiplantae > Streptophyta > Magnoliopsida > Ericales > Actinidiaceae > Actinidia > Actinidia arguta. Next base: position 11,426,887 of record BRYE01000014.1, on the reverse strand, counting down.
GCTGAGGTTGAATTGATCCGTTCATTATTGTTACCTGCTCATAAGAAAACTAAGTAAACGACAACTAGAACACTGGATATTACTAGCTCTGATACCAAATGCAAAAAATTAAGAGACTGGATTCTTAATTTCCAAAACAGGATCAAAAGAAACTATGAACAGAAAAAATTTGAGGAGGGAAAGAAATAATTTTTATTGAAGAACTAGTGTATTTAAAAAACTCAGCAGTAGTACATACATATATATATATGTATATATATATGTCAATGCAAATGAAAAAGACTCCAACAAAAAGCTTAATTAACTCCTACTTTTAAGCCACTACTACACTACATATATATATATATACATACATATATATACATATATATATACATATATATATATAGTCAATGCAAATGAAAAAGACTCCAACGAAAAGCTTAATTAACTCCTACTTTTAAGCCACTACTACACTACCCATCCATTAAACTAATGTGCCTACAAATTAGCAAATCAGTTACAGACTTATTCAAACACGACTCAGAAAAGAATAATTCAAACATGATTCAACAAAGACTCATTCAAACATGACTCAACCGAATTAAAAATAATTGTTTGAGTTTTGTAAGGGGGCAAAATATACAATGACAGAATCTGGCCTTACTAGGGTAGGTGGCCTTCGCTGAGCTATCGCTATGACGTAAGCTCGGTGGTCCTTTGCGCCGGAGCTCGGTGTAGACACTACCAAAGATAGGCATTGTCCAAGCTAAGGCTACCATTACTCCCGAGTTGTCGCTATTTAGTAAGCTCGGTAGAGGAACTGCACCAGAGCCTGGATGACGGGCAATGGCCGGCGGTAAGAGGGATGTCAGGGGACAGAAGGTAACTTGATCGTCGAAGTTTCTTCTGACAGCCCCCAAACCCGGACGGAGATATCGACAACTTGATGACAGGATACCAACCAAGCCCTATGAGCGTGGCTGGTGTTATGATCACATTACAGTTAGTTACAACAGTTAGCAGTTACTATAATGCAGTTACTCTAATGTTGAGCTGGCGCAAGTTTAATTGCCTTTCAATTCTTGATTTCCCTTGTATTCTGTTAGTTTTGTATTCTGTTAATTATGTTAAAGTTGTTAGTTCTGTTAATGGACGTAGAAGAGAGGGAGGAGTCCCAGACTGGGGAATTATTAGTTTGTAAATCATTTGGTTAGGAATAAGAGAACTACTCTTTTCCTTTTCTTTCCAGTCTTCTTCTTCCTATTCATTACACACACCCTACACACACACAAGATCCGCAAAATGGAAGGAAGTAGCTCAACTCAAAGCTACAATGTGGATTTGAGGATCTTATGCTAATGTGGGGAAATAGCTCCATTAAGAAATTAATTGACAAAAAGCAACCTAAGGAGGCAATTTCTGGAGTGCTTGAAGTATAAGGTCAGATTTGACTCTGGTTTGATATATTTTGTGATATTTTGTGCATTTTGATGGATAATGAAACCCTAATTTGATGAATATTGTCCTTTGTAGACAAAACATTGTAGTGGTTTTTTTAAATGGATGATTCACCTACATGCCAAAGAGGAATGGATTTCAGGTCTATGATGGTGAGGAAGAACAAGGAATAGAAGCATTCGAATGACAGTAATTTAAGGTGTTAAGTGTTTAGTTTTATAGTTTAAGGGGGTATAGTGCACCTAAGTCATAGTTGATGGGGGTATCTGTAAATTATCCACAGATGTGATATGCACCTACATGTGCTGTTACTTTTTTTTCCAGCAAAACACTATGACTTCCAACTTCAATTTCCCTTTATATCCATTTAGAGGTGTTAATTTTGATTGAGTTTGTGGAGAGAAATTTATGAAGTTTAATTTTGGAATATCTTCAAAATATTGAGACTTAATTAATTTAATGCAAAGGAAAAAATTGTGAATCTAAAGTTTCATTTAAATAATATATACATCATTAATTAGAATTAAGATATGGGAGATTGATTTGGAATCTGACAAGCACATCACCTCTTGGATTCATAGCGCCACCCATTCAACTATAATCCTGACTCAACACTGTTTGTCAGCTTGTGTCATGTTATGGCTCTCACAATGCTTTTCTTTTACCTTATATACTTTGTTAGGGTGGCATGATCAGCATCTCGAGTACGTTATCTTTTTTCTTAACTAATTTTGCAGTTATCATTGTCCATTTATAGTTTTGCTCCAGCTCTTTCATTGCAATCACCAATTTTGGTTATATGTCCAATGCTATTGCTACTCTACACATCAAACCCTTTTCTTATTTTTTTACTTTTTTAGTTATACTAGTTAGACAAAATGGTTGGTAATGTGATCTTTCGCAAGCATTAATCAACTACTTTGATGAACTAGAGATTTCTAGCTCGTTCCCTCATCTACATCAATCTAACCCAATTCATTATTTCACTTTAATTAGTTAGACATTGTCTTCATTATTATTTTCACTTTAATTAGAGTTCGTTTTCCATTCTTTTAGCTGATGATCCTATGATAATAATGTAACAAAAGTTCAGTTCAAACTAACAAGATAGTTAAGTGTGTGACTGTGGAGTTATCACGTGCATGCAAGTTCAGTCCAATCACGCATGTAGACAATAACTTAGAACCTAGATGGAAATTAAAGTTGATAAATTAATTAAGTTTGCTTCTTAGGCATTTAAAAATCTCAACAACCACCTTAACTAAGTCTCAAAAGGATGTCGTTGTCTAGCTTTGACCGAAACTCCATTCCTATTAATTACAAATAGGATCAATGGGCGCAAGGTTTTAATTTTCGGTAAGTGATTATATATATATAATTAAAACACAGAATGTGTAACTTGTGGAGTATATATATAATTATATATATATATATATATATATATATATATATATATATAATTAAAACACATTGTTGTGGTAAAAATTTGGGGACGAGTAACTAACAGTCAGAATTGCTTCTTAAGCTCGGTATTCGACTTGGATTTTGACCTGTGCAAGAGAACAAATGTTATCAGCCAGGGCGAGGCCATTACAAACCCCTCTAGTGTGGGAATCAGACCAAAGCGAGTAAACTAGATAGCAAGTATCAGAGCTCTCAAAGTGAGAATGCAAGTGTTTCGTGTGTACCTTTTCTAGTGGAGGGGAATGGCCTTTTATAGATGGAGGATGGAGAGCCGTGCGAGAAGATCACAGCGTAATCTTTGGGTAGCTAAGTATGTAATGAGATCCCGAGGATATCAAAGATAAAATATAGAGATGCCATTTGGAGACGGGACCGCAAATATAGGAGTCCGGATAAAGGTAGAGTCTCTCACTGATCTTATCCCTATAGAGGCAAGCGAGATAGTTCACCTCGCCCATAGGCATGGTGGTGATGAAAGGCGGTCAGACCATCTAGAGAGTCTTGGCGAGCTCAACATAGATCATGAGAGGAATTGATGACATGATCTTATAGGGCGACATTACCACCTCGGACAGTCAGTAGGTGGGGAATTTTTCCCTCAGCAGTTGCCCTCCTACTCAATATGCCGAGGTGACACACTTGGCATCATTGAGTTATGGGGTGTAAGTGGATGACGTAAGCATGCATTGATGGCGTGCCCTAACTGGGTAATACGTGGAGGTGCATTAATGGCAGAGCATTTCTTCGCCTTCTAACTACGGTTATAACTGCAGATGGTAGTTACAACCTTAAAATTCAAAGGGTCATGCAATCTTGGTCGTTGACGCAAATAGATCTCAGTCCTTGGTACTTCTTATAAATAGGGGCTCCACCACACAGCGTACTCTTCTGTTGCCAGTGATAACGAAGTTCTGTCTCTGCTCTAACGTGAACCTCGCCGTAGATCTCACCCTCGTCATCTTGTCTTCCCTCCAAGCATTCTATCTTCAATCTTGAGTCTATAGTTTATGTCAAATAGAGCCGATGTAGGAGACTTAGATAATTTTCTACCGTCTTGGGTGTCTGAACACTTAGGAGAAAAATAATTCATGACAAACGATCTCAACCAACTCCCTTCCTCCCCTCTTGAGGAATCTCCCCCTCAGGATGAACCTTATGACCACGGGAAAAATCTCGAGACAAACAACCAACCTCCACCTGAGAGGGAGGTAAACACCATGACTCAGGGTGATCTGGATCGCCTAAGAAAGTCAATGTTCCTTCCCGTCAAGGATCCAGTCCAGGCTCCCCAAGGACGATGAGACCATAGTGTCTACTCGCCGGGCGAGGTGGCCTTTTATGAGGTTGTTTTTCGCGCTGGCTTGCGACTCTCAATTCATCCTGCTATTCGGAGAACACTACACTTTTACAACATATGTCCTACCCAGCTTTCTCCCAACGCGTGGTGAAGTGTCATCTGCATGATGCTTGTGTGGCAATATTACAAGTCCTCCTTGTCCCTCAACGAGTTTAGGCACTTATTCAGCCTGTTCAAAAATCTGAAGCCAGACTCGGGGTGGCTTTTCTTCAAGGCGAGGCCAGGCAAGACTATAATCAAGAGGTACCCTAGCAATGTCAATGGGTGGAAGAAAAAGTTTTTTTTTCATCTCAGGAGACGACTGGGAATTCTCTCTAGGGATATCTCAAGATGAAGGAGTTTCTTGGGTCTCGAGATCATGGCACACCCCAAGTCAGTCTTTATTTCACAAATTGTCCCTGAATTATCCAAGTGTATCGTCTCGCCTCCTATTAACAAATGTTCTTTTATTTTTGGGTAAACGCTGTAACAAGTTGCCCATCCTGACTGATCTTGAAGAATAAAGGTCCAAAAAGGTGTTCAAGAAAATAGACCTATGAGGGTTTTTCTCGGTCAAGGTCGTCTTCGGCTCCAAGGTGTATCGTAGGTGCTTCGCCCTTAGTCGTAAAAAGATGGCGTCCAACAGTGGAGACAATGTTGAGGACAAACTTGCAGATGATGCAACTCGTGTTGTAGGCAACGAGGGTGAGTTTCACCATTTTCGAGATGAACATCCCCTAGGTGACCTTTCTTGAGATGACTCAGTGGAGTACATAGGAACTATTAGGAAGATTGATATGAAACAGTCTTTTACTTATCTCAGCATCTTCTTTTTTGTAACTATGTCAAAGAAAATTGATATGAAATAGCTCGCCCAACTGGTAAAAAAGGCCAAGGCTACCACACCATCAGCTAAAGGCATGGTGATTAGAGAGAAGCAACCTCAGGATGAGGTTCTTGACATCTCGCCTAGCAAGAAGGGCAAGATTGAAGCTGACTCAAAGGGGAAGGAGGCCATGCCTCCGCCTGAGGTTAAGAAGAAGAAAACGAAGTCTAGCAAGATGGTGAGCATGGGAGCCATACTTGTATTGACTCCTAGAGTAGGAACCTCATCCAATTTCGATGATGTCTTGGGGCCCAAGCTTCTATGCTGGAGAATCCCGTCGTGGCAGAGAAACTTCTTATGGGCATGATCCTACCATTTGACAAGGAAAAGGTGGAGAAGCTAGATCTCGATCTTACAATTTCAAGGCTCTTTCATGGAGTCAGTTAGGTAAACACTTACCTTTCTAATTCAAGATAGCCTTCTTACATTTTTCATTTATCTAATAACTATGAACTCTTGCAGGTGGTGGTGCTTGCATCCTTTCTCGCCGGGCGTGGCAGAGAGCTGAGGGATGAAACAATGATTAAGCAGGCCCAAGATGACTCTATTAAGACTGAGATAGCCCGTGCCTAACAATGTGCCATAGAGCTGGAAGGACAAGAGGCTAATTTCGGGGCTCGGGATCAGAAGGCCCCTAAGGAGCTTCAAAAGACAAACGAGGACCGGGACACCATCGTGGCGGAACCCAAGAAAGAGATTGCCGAGTTGAAGGCTAAGAAGGTCCTTACCAAGAAGTCAGCCATTAAGGAGTACAAATCCATAGATGATTCTCATGAGGTTGTGGTGCAAGCAACCTCTAAATACTTTGGCAAGGGCTTTGACTTGTGCAAGAAGCAGATCAATCGCCTTCATCCCAAGCTGGACATCCAAGGACTAGGGATTGATAACAAACTCACCTGCGAGGAGGATAAGAGCGAGGATGAGAAAGAAGATGAAGAAAAGGAAGGGGATAATAGAGAGTAGGACAACAACCCCTTATCTCCTTGAACACTTGTATTTTTTATTTTTTAGTTTTTTTAGTTTTTTTTTATAATGGCGAGATGTAATACTTTTCTCTTCAATGGAAAACACTCCCTTCTTCATGTTGTCTTCTCTTTTTATCAATGTGTTTGACTTATGTGGCGATGTCATTACTGATGAATTGGAGAGATGAACCATAACAAACTATTTTATACTGGCAAGGTGAATTTGGCGAACAAGACTTTTAGGTGAACATATTAAGTTCAATTCACCTTAATTAGGAAAATGTCAAACTTAAATCATGGCGATCAAAATTTGGCAAGATTAATGCCTTTATAAAATTTGAAGTTCTCGAAAACTTTTAACCCTTAGCACCTTGGTTTGGAGACAAACGTATGAGGCGACCTTACTTTTGGCAACATTAATAAATTTACTGATTTATTCTGACTAACTGGTTACAATGGAGAGATTGGCGACATAATTCAATTAGGCGAGATTAACTCTTTTGGTGAAATAACAAACTTGAATTAGAGAATTTGTTATTTTATTGAGATAGTCTTAATCACATAGAAATTGGTGAACATAATAATAATTACATGGGAAATTTGGAGAAAATAAGGCTTTGGCAACATCATCTCAATGCTTAGGTGACCTTCATCTCATGGCGTTCAAAAGAACTATTGGTAGTATTTCTTCAAATGTTTAGCATTCCAAAGATGGGGTAGCGCTTTCGCACTCATGTCTTCCAACCAATAGGTTCCTCGCCTAGAAACTTTGATAACTTTGTAGGGACCTTCCCATGTAGGGCCGAGCTTTCCAACATTAGGCTCTTTTGTAAACAAAGTGACTTTCCTCAAGATTAAGTCACCAGGTAGGAATGATCTATGTTTAGCCCTTTGATTGTAATATTTGGTGACTTGGTGCTTGTAGGCAGCTTGGTGTATCTCAGCTCTCTCTCTCTTTTCGTCAAGGAGATCAAGGTTAAGCCTTAACTTGGCTTCGCTGTTCTATTTATTGAAATTTGAGATGCTGAAGCTCTGCATTCCTATCTCCATTGGTATTACTAATTATGTTCCATAAATCATCAAGAACAACGTCTCCCCCGTAGGGATCCTATTCATTTTGTAGTAAGCCCAAAGTATACATGGAAGGTCTTCTGCTCATTCACCCTTTGATTTTTCTAACCTCGCCTTCAGATTCCTTAGGATGGTTTTATTGGCAACTTCTACTTGATCATTTTCCTGAGGATGACTAGGCGAGAAAAAATGGTTGGAGATGGCGAGGTTCGAACAGAACAATTTGAATCCATCATTGTCAAATTGCCTTGCGTTGTCCAAGATAATAACCTTGGGAATACCAAATTGACAAATGACGTTCTTCCATACAAAATTTCTGGTGTTCTTCTAGGTGATTTCAGCGAGAGATTCTGCTTCTATCCATTTTGTGAAATAGTCTATGGTGACGATCAAGAATTTCCTTTGCAATGGAGCTTATGAAAGAGGTCCAAGCATGTAAATCTCCCATTGAATATACGGCCACGGGCTGGTCATTGGTACCATCTCGGTATGAGGGAGATGACTCACTGAATCAAACTTTTGGCACTTGTCACATTTTTTGGTGAATGAGATCGTATCTCATTCCATTCGAGGCAAAAAATATCCTTTAGGAACAACCTTCCTAACCAGCGATCTCGCCCCGGAATGGTTTTCACATATGCCTTCATGAATTTTTTTGAGTACATAATCTATTTCCTTAGGTCGGAGACATCTCAGGAGTGGTCCTGAGAAGGACGTCTTATACAAAGTTCCATGGAGAAGGCAAAATCTAGTTGATCGATACTAAATCCATCATGCATGGAGTTTATCTGGCAGTAACTTCCCATCTTGGAGATACATGATGATATCGTCCATCCAACTTGGATCTGTTGCTGCTTGGCAAACAATTTTGGCGACATCAATACTAGGATTTGGCAAGAATTTGAGAGGGATACTCCTGTCCAAGGTGAAATCGAAGGCTAAGGCCAGATTAGCCTGGGCATCGGCCTTCTTATTCTCTACACGGGGAATTTGGAGAATTTGGAAATCTTTGATATTTGTTGACATGGTCTTTACTTCCCAGATATGCCACCATGCGAAGATCCTTGACGAGTTAATCCTCTTGCATTTAACTCACCACGAGCTAAGAATCACTAAAGGTGTCCAAGGATTCTACTTTTAATTTTGTTGCAACCCTAAATTTGGAGAGGAGAGCCTCACATTCAGCCTCGTTGTTGGTGGCTTTGAATCCAATGCATATAGCATACTCCATCTGCTCGCCTGACAAAGTTTGGAGCGTAAGTCCTGCCCTACAAACATGCTAATTTGATGACCCATCCATGAACAACTTCCATCTGGCAAAATCATCACCTAGGTCGTGTTCTTTAGTGGCCTCCACCTTGGGATATAGAGCTTTGTCACGCGTGAACTCAGCTATGAAATCAGTCAATACTTGAGCTTTGATCGCGATCCTTGGTTAGTAACTGATGGAAAATTTGCTCAACTCAATAGACAATTTGAGTAGTCGCCCAGAGGTTTCAGGTCATTGTAGAATCTGCTTCAAAGGTTGATCAGTCAATACAGCAATGGGATGTGCCTAAAAATAATGACAGAGTTTTCTTGCGGTAATCAAGAGGGCATATGAGAAATTTTCAATCTTCAAGTATTTGGTCTCAACCCCCATGAGGACCTTGCTGATATAGTACGCTGGTTTTTAAACCTTGTCTTCTTATCGGATAAGCACTACAATAACTGTTTTTTGCATGATGGAGAGATAGAGGATGAGTTCCTCACCCATATTAGGAACTATGAGTAAAGGAGGTGACCCAAGATACTCCTTTAACTACTCGAATTAGAATGCCATTTCGGACTCGTCTGTCCACTCAAAGATTTTAAAGAATGGTAAGCAATTGTCTACTGATTTTGAGACAAATCTATTAAGAGCGGCTACTTACCTAGTTAATTGTTGCACCTCGTGTATGTTCCTGGGCAAGCTCATTGAGAGTAGAGCTTGAATCTGGTCTAGGTTCACTTCAATTCCTCGTTTTGTCACTAAGAAACGAATGAATTTTCCTAACGAGATACTAAAGATGCATTTGGAAGGGGTTAAGCATCACATGATGTTTTTGTAGGATATCAAACGTTTCTTCCAAATAGGTGACGTGATCAGCTGCTCTGAGGCTCTTGACTATCATGTCATCTATGTAGACCTCCATCGTCTTTCCTTTTATCTCCTTGAACATCTTATTGACCAACCTCTAGTAGGTTGCCCAAGCATTCTTTAACCCAAAAAGCATGGCCTTAAAGCAACACAATTCTCTCTCAAAGATAAAAGAAGTCTTCTCTATGTCAGAAGGATGCATTTTGAATTGAGGGTATCCTGAGAAGGCGTTCGTGAAAGTAAGAAGCTCATGCTTGGAGGTTATATCAATAATCAAATCAATCTTAGGTAAAGGAAAATTATCTTTTGGGTAAACCTTATTCAAGTCGATGAAATCAATACACACTCTCCACTCCCCCTCTTTTGGGGTTGATGATGACATTGGCGAGCCAATCTGGATAATGAGATTCTTTGATAATGTTGGCTTTGATGATCTTAGCCACTTCTTCTTTGATAACCTTCAAGCGCTTTGGGGCAAACTTTCTTCTCTTTTGACGAACTAGAGGATGGTCAAGGTCGGTGAATAGCTTGTGGACAATGCCCTGAGGGTTTATTCTTGGCACACCGCCTTGTGACCATGCGAACACATCATAGTTTTTCTTTAAAAACTCCACCAAAGTTCTCCACAGCTCCTCAGTCCATTCGGTTCCAATAATGACATGGCGATTTGGAAAGTCAGGGTGTATGGAGATTGGGGTAACTTTCTTCAGTGGTTTGGTGTTTTTTATTTCTCTGGGATCAACAAAGGTAATCTCTTCCACTTTGTCCCTCAGTGCCTCCATCTCTACATCATCTATCTATAGTTCCTATTTGGCGCTTGGCTTTGAAGGACAGTCGGTCTTCATGGCCATGATGAAGCACTGTCTTGCCACCTTTTGGTTGCCTTCACCTCGCCTATCTCGGTTGAAGTGAGAAACTTCATCATCAGGTGATATATGGAGGTAATGGATTTGATATTTCTCAAGGTGGGGCGACCTAAGATAGCATTCCTAGGTCTTTAATATTTTGGGTGGTGGACTTATCTCGGTGCTTATGTGTTTGGTCATTCTAGCGAGGTGACCTTCCTCTTCTCCTGGTTTCCTCGCCTTCTACATCATGAGTTCGTCTAGATGACCGTGATTTTGACATAGTATGATTCCTTTCTCACTTGGAGTGCAAATTATGTGATTGGTGTCGTCAACTTCTGGTTGAATGTGCTCAACTAGTGGTTTGGCAACTTTGAGAATCATGGTCGCCTAATCGATGAGATTGATTAGCTTCTTCCTGAATAGGTGCAGTGGCGGAGGTGGATTGTTTGTGGTGAGGTGCTATACTAAGAGGGCGTTGATCTTGTTCATGACTTTGATCTGCTCGGCAATTCCATACATTTCTCAATGGATGCCCTCAAGATTTGGATCTTGGCTAGTGTTCGCCATTGGATGTGCTTTGTTATCTGAAGGGCTGCTGGTACTCTGTCTAGGCAATAAACGGCTATGTAGGTGCATAAAGTATTGAGAACTATTGTTCCCATAGACAGTACCAAACTGTTGTGGTAAAAATTTTGGGGGCGAGCAATCGACAGTCAAAATTGCTCCTTACACTCAGCATTCGACCTCGGCTTTGACTTGTGCAAGAGAACAAACATTACCGGCCGAGGCAAGGCCGCTACAAACCCCTCCAGTGTGAGAATCAAACCAAGGCGAGTAGACTAGACAACAAGTATTAGAGCTTTCAAAGTGAGAATGCAAGTGTTTTGTGTGTACCTTTTCCAGTGGAGGGGAGCGGCCTTTTATAGATGGAGGATGGAGAGCCGTGCAAGGAGATCACGACGTAGTCCTCGGGTGGCTAAGTATGGAAGGAGATCCCAAGGATATCGGAGATGGAATAGCAAGATGCCATTTGGAGACTAGACCACGAATGTAGGAGTTCGGATAGAGGTAGGTGAGATAATTCACCTCGCTGATAGGCGTGGTGGTGATGAAAGGCAGTCAAACTATTTGGAGAGTCTTGGCGAGCTTAACATAGATCGTGAGAGGAATTGGACACATGATCTTGTATGGCGACATTACTATCTTGAATAGTCAGCAAGTGGGGAACTTTTCCCTCATCACACATAATGTGTAACTTATGGAGTACATGAAGTATATAAGTACACTATCAATTCCAATATTAGGGTAGCAAACCTTTAGAATTTAAAAAGATTTCTAGCTAATAATCAAAAACTACTATAATAATGAGTATTTTTTAGAACTTTGGAATGACAATCAATCCTCTTGAGCCAATCACACCACCCTGCTTCCTATATCCTTGCCAAGATTACATGCTTTCCATTTTTGGTTTGTTCATGTTTATATTTCTTTGGAATGAGCTATCATGCATATAACATCAAACCCCTTCTATGCCCCCTATTCCGACCCATTAGATAATTGAAATGGTGATGTAGAAAGCTAACCATTAATTATGATGAGGGGAAAATTCTCCACTAATTGATAGTCTGAGGTGGGCATGTCGCCCAAGCGTAACATGTCGCCAATACCAATCATAATCTATACTGAATTCGCCGAAGACTCCTCAGAAGGTCTAACTGCCTCTATGACTCTACCTCGCCTATGGGTGAGGTCAATTATCTCGCGTGGCTCTTCCGAGGATAAAATCAATGTGAGACTCCACCTCCTCCCAGACTCCTACATTCGCAGTACTATCTCCACATGGAATCTTTCTCTTTTATCTCCGATACCCTTAGGATCTCCTTCCATACTTAGCCGCTCGAGGATTATGCCGTAATCTTATCGCACGACTCTCCATCCTCCATTTATAAAAGGCTGCTCCCCTCCACTAGAAAATGAATGAAAAACACTTGCATTTTTATTGAGATAACTCTGGTGCTTTCTCTTCCTAGCTTACTCGCCTTGATCTGATCTCCACACCAGAGGGATTTGTATTAGCCTCGCCCTGGCTAGTAACGTTTGTTCTCTTATGCAAGTCATAACCAAAGTTAAATACCGAGCTTAGGAGCAATTCTTATTATTGGTTGCTCGCCTCCAAATTTTTACCACAATAGTTTGGCTCCATCTGTGAGAACGACAGTTCTCAATATCCTATGCACCTGCGTAGCCATTTATTGTTTAGACTGAGTACCAACAACCCTCTAGATAACCGAGCGCATCCAATGGAGAACGTTAGCCAAGCTCCAAATCTTAAGGGAATCCACCTTGAAATGCATGAAATCACCGAGCAAATTAGAGTCATGAATGAGATAAATGCCTGCCTAGTATAGTATCTTGCCACAAATGATCCACCTCCTGCCATTGCACCACGATTCTCAAAGTTGCCAAAGCACTAGTCATGCACATTCAACCAGAAGTCGGCAACACCAATCACCGAGTTTGCACTCCAAGCGAGCAAGGAGTCACGCAACATCGGAGTCTAGGTCCTCTAGCCAGAATCACGATACGGGTGGTGAGGAAACCAGGAGAAGAAGAAGGTCACCTTGCCTCGACAAGATTCGTAGACGCCGCGATAATCCACCACCCCAAAAATTAAAGACTTGGATGCCCGAATTGTCGCCATCAATATCGATGCAAATGCCCCAGTCACTATAGACACTTTGATAAGGCAGACTGAACCTCCATTCATAAATAGGATGATGAGAGTCAGAGTCTCTTCTAGGTTTAAACTGCCATCCCAACTCGGAGTATATGAGGAATGACAAATCCCATGTACCACCTAGACTCATACAAGAACTTGATGTCACTCTAGGAGTACTCGGACGAGGTGATGTGCAAGGCTTTTTCAACTACTTTGAAGGGACCAACGAGGTCTTGGTTTAAAAAATTGAATCCCAGAACCATCAATTCGTTTGGCAACCTGAGCAGACTTTTTATCGCCCATCTTTTCACAATCCACCAGAAAGATGGAGAGAGTTTAAAAGACTATATCAAGCATTTTAATCATGCTATCTTGGAAGTGGAGAACCCCAGTGATAAGGTAGTGGTTGTGGCCCATGATGGAGGGTCTTCACTCAGGTCCATTATTCTACTCCCTCTCCAAGAACGTCCCTCAAACCTTGTCGACACTCTAGATCAAGGCCGACAAGTACATTGTAGCAAAAAAATTGGCTGAGGCCAAGCATAGGAGGCGAGGAAGGGATGATCACAAGAGATAGGAGCCTGATACCCGGCAAGCAAATTATAAGGATGAGGTAAAAAGCAAAAGGTCAAAATGAGACTCCAGGAGGAGAATTAATGATCGATGTCCTCGCACCCTACCTCACCGACCTAACCTAATGTTGCCTCTTCTTAGTGCTCCTATAGCCCAGGTGCTCATGGAGATCAAAAATGAGAAATTTGTGAAGTAGCCAAGGAAAATCAAGACCAAATCCCTCAAGAGGAACAAGAACAAGTATTGTGAGTTTCACAGGGACCATGGACACAACATCGAAGATTGCTTCCAACTAAAGGAGTAGATAGCTGACCTAATCAAGAGAAGGTATTTGAGAAAGTACATAGCTGATCGCCCATGTTCAGACTCGCCTAGTAAGGGATATGTTGATAACAGTCCAACAGCAAGTGACATTCAAACTATTCATGGAGGATTTGCATTAGGGGGATGCTCAAGCTCGTCCCAAAAAAGGCATGCCAGAGAGGCAAGTGGGTGAGCTAACGAAGAGATTTATAACCTTTCCGCACCTATAGCTGGAGCTTATCAGCCCATCACCTTCACCAATGATTATCTGAGAGGCCTGCACCTCCCACATGATGATGCATCGGTCATCTTGCCCATTATTGCCAATTTCAATGTTAAAAGCATCTTGGTCAACAATAGAAGTTCTGCTAATATTTTATTTATCTTGACATTTGATAAGATGAAGATAGACCGAGATAGGCTCCACCCATTTCACACCCCTCTAGTTGGATTTGGAAGAAGTTCTGTTAGCACCTTTGGACGGATCAAATTACCTTTGACCTTGGGGGTAGAACTTCACTAGACTACAGTTTGGCAGGAATTTATCGTAGTTGATTACTCTTTGCCTTACAATGCAATTTTAGGTCATCCCACACTGGTAAAAGTCAAGGCCATTATGTTTACCTATCACTTGATGATGAAGTCTCCCACTTCAATTAAGATAGGCGAGATGAAGGGCAACCCAAAAGTTGCAAGATAGTGTTTCATCACGGCAATGAAAACTGACTCTCCTCCAAAACCAAGCGTTAAATAGCAACTACAAATAGATGATGCCAAGATGGAGGCATTGAGGGATGAAATGGAAGAAATAACTCTTGTGGATCCCCAATAGACAAAGAACACCAAGCCTCTAGAGAAAGTGACTCCTCTTTCTATACATCCCAATTACCCAGATCGCCATGTCATGATCGGGACTGAATTAATTGAGGAGCTGATGAGTGCTTTGGTGGAGTTTTTGAAGAAAAACTATGAAGTTTTCACATGGTCACAAGGCAATGTCCCAAGTATTGATCCTCAGGTCTTCGTCCACAAGTTATTCACCAACCCTGATCATCCTCCAGTTCGCCAAAAGAGGAGAAAAATTGCACCAGAATGCTTGAAGGTTATAGAAGAAGAAGTGGCTAAGCTTATCAAAGCCAATGTTATCATCTCATTACCCAAATTGGCTCACCAACGTCGTTGTCACTCCCAAAAAGGGGGAAAGTGGAGAACGTGTGTTGATTTTACTGACTTAAACAAGGTCTGCCCTAAAGACAATTTTCTTTACCCAAGATTGATCTAATCGTAGATGCAACCTCCAAGCATGAACTTTTTAGCTTCGTGGACGCCTTTTCAGGGTATCATCAAATCAAAATGCATCCTCCCGATGTAGGGAATACTTCTTTTATCACAGAGAGATAATTGTATTACTACAAGTTCATTCCTTTGGGAAAAAGAATGTAGGGGCAATGTAGCAGAGATTGGTCAACAAGATGTTCGAGGAGATGATAGGAAAAATGATGAAAGTCTACATCTTGTCAAAAGCCTCAAATCAGCTGATCACATCGCCCACTTGGAAGAAGCATTCGATATCCTATAGAAATATCGTATGATGCTTAACCCTTCTAAGTGCATATTTAGGGTGTCATAGGGAAAGTTCCTTGATTTCTTGGTGACAAAATGAGGGATTAAGGTGAACCCAGACCAAATTCAAGTTATACTTGCAATGAGCTCGTTAAGGAGCATTCATGAGGTGCTACAATTATCCAAGCGGGTAGCCGCTCTTGATAGATTTGTCTCAAAGTCGGTAGATAAGTGTTTGTCATTCTTTAAGATTCTGAGGAAGAATAAAACTTTTGAGTGGATAGACGAGTCCAAAATGGCATTCTAGTAGCTAAAGAAGTATCTGAGATTGCCTCTTCTACTCACAATTCCTAACATGGACGAGGAGCTTATTCTATATCTCTCCATTTTGCCAACAGTGGTAAGTGCAGTGCTTATCCCAAAAGAGGATAAGGTTCAAAAGCTAGTGTACTGTGTCAGTAAAGTCCTTATAGGAGTTGAGACCAGATATTTGAAGATTGAGAAGCTTGCCTATGCGCTTCTAATCACCACCAAAAAACTTTGCCACTACTTCCATGCACATCTCATTGCTATGCTAACGGATCAACCCTTGAAACATATTCTCCAACAACTTGATACCTCGGGTTGATTACTCAAATGGTCTATTGAGTTGAGTGAATTTCACATTAATTACCGACCAAAGATGGCGATCAAGACCCAATCATTAGCTGATTTCATAGCCGAAGTTACATATGGTGTTACTCTAGAGCTATGAGTAGAAGCCCATGAAGAACAAGACCAAGTGGATGACCTTACGAGCTGGAAACTGTACGTAGATGGGTCATCAAACCAACATGGTTTTGGTGCAAGACTAGTTTTCCAAACTCTTTCTGGAGAGCAGATAGAGTATGCTTTACATATTGGATTCAAAGCCACCAATAACGAGGCTGAATATGAAGCTTTCCTTGTTGGACTAAGGTTTGCAACATAATTGGGAGTAGAATCCATGGACGCCTTCAGTGATTCTTAATTTGTGGTGAATCAAGTGTAAGGGGATTACCTCGCGAAGGATCTCTGGATGGTGGCATATCTGGATGAGGTAAATACCATATCAATGAAGATCAAGGACTTCAAGATTCGCCAAATTCCTAGGGAAGAGAACAAGAAGGCTAATGCCGAGGCTAACCTAGCCTCAGCCTTCGATTTCATCTCAGACAAGAATATCCCCCTGGAATTCTTTCCAAATCCTAGTATTGACATCGCCAAACCCGTCTATCAAATTACAGTAGATCCTTCATGGATGGACAACATCATCGCCTATCCCAGAAATGGGAAGTTACTACCAAATAAGCTTCAGACATGTCGGGTCCAATACCAATCAACCAGGTTCTACCTCATCTAAGGGACTTTGTATAAAAGGTTTTTCTCGGGACCTCTCATGAGATGTCTCTGACCTGAGGAAGCATATTACATCCTTAAAGAGATTCATGAAGGCATCTGCGGAAATCACTCCGGAGCTATATCATTAGTTAGAAAAGTTATTCACCAAGGGTAGTTTTGGCCTAAAATAGAACGATATGCGATTCATTCACTAGGAAGTGTGACAAGTGCTAGAGGTTTGCTCCAGTTAGTCATCTCCCCCATACTGAGATAGTGTCAATGATCAGTCCGTGGCCATTCGTTCAATAGGGAATGGATGTGCTCAGACCCCTATCTCAGGCTCCCCTATAGAGAATTTTTTTTATCATCGCCATAGACTATTTCACAAAGTGGATAAAAGCAAAACCTCTCACGAAAATCACCGAGAGGAACGCCAAAAACATTATTTGTCATTTTGGGATTCCCAAGGTCATCATCTCGAACAACGGAAAATGATGGATTCAAGCTGTTTTGTTTAGACCTCGCCATCTTCAATCATTTCTCCTCGCCTTGTCATCCTCAAGAAAATGGCCAAGTGAAAGTTACCAACAGAACTAACCTGAGGAATCTAAAGGCAAGGCTGAAAAAATCCTAAAATGAATGGGCAGAAGACCTCCCCAACATACTATGTGCTTACCACATGATGAGTAGGATCCCTATGGGTGATACTCCATATTCGATGGTTTGTGGAATAAAGTCAGTTATACTAGTAGAGATAGGAATGTCAAGCTATAGGACCTTAAATTTCTGACAAGGAGAGCAATGAAATTGAGCACCTTGATCTCTTTGACAAAAAAAGGGAGCAAGTTGAGGTACACCAAGCTGCCTATAAGCACCAAGTTGCAAAGTATTACAACCAGAGAGTTAAGCATAGATCATTCCTGCCTAGTGACTTAGTCTTGAGGAAAGTCACCTTGTCTACAAAATAACCAAATGCTGGGAAGCTCGGTCCTACATGGGAAAGTCCCAATAAAGTTGTCAAAGTATCCAAACTGAGAACTTATTGGCTAGAACACATGAGTAGGAAAGCACTACCTCATCCCTAGAATGCTGAACATTTGAAGAAATACTACCAGTAGTCTTTTTGGTCGCCATGTGATAAGGTCGCCTACGAGATGATATCGCCAAAGTACTCTGTTCACCAAATTCTCCATATACATGTGATTATGGTCGCCAATTTCTGTGTGATTAAGGTTATCTTAATAAAACAACAAAGTCTCCAGTTTAGTTTTTTTATTTCACAAAAAGAATTAATTTTGCCCATGAGTTATCTAGCCAATTTATCATCAATTTTGCCAAAGTAGGATGTCGCTGGCTTTTTCATTCTCGTCATCTAATCATATATTAAATCAGTAAGATTAAAAGTTATTGATGTTGCCTACTTGTCTCTTTATCGCCAAACCAATACGCCAAGGGATGAAAGCCTTTTGAAAATTTCAAAATTTTGTCAAGATGTTAAGCTTAACAAGATGATCTGATCTCCATAATTTAAGTTTGATATTTTCCTAAATTCAGGAGAAGTTTTAATCTGTTCGCCTAACTATTTAGCAATTTTAATTTGTTGAATGAACAAGTTAAGTTCTCCAAATTCACCTCACCAGTCGCTAAATTGTTAAGTTTTATTCGCCAATCTCATGATTTCGACGATATGAGAAGATGTAAATGAAATGAAAAGTGCAAGTAGATAAAAAAAGGAAGAAGTACTCTTTCATCCATTGCATCTCGCCATAATAAAAAAATACAAGTGTTTAAGGAGAGAGGGGGTTGGTGTCCTGATCGCCCTTCTCCTTATTCCCCTCTTCCTCCTTGTCCTTGCCTTCATCTTCCTCCCGGGCTAGCTCGTCATTAATCTCTATGTCCTGGATGGAGGCACGCAATCTGCTTCTTGCACAAGTCATAGCCTTCGCCCAAGTCGTAGCCTTCGCCAAAGTATTTGATGGTAGCTTGTACCACCTCCTCTTGGAAATCATCCAAGGATTTGTACTCCTCAATGGATGACTTCTTAGCGAGGACCTCTTTTGCCTTAAGCTTGGCAATCTCTTTCTTAAGCTTCTATTTGGTGGCGTCTCAGTCTTCTTTCATCTTTTAGAGCTCCTTAGTGGCTTACCGCTCCCCAAACCCAAACTCAACCACTTGCTTTTCTAGCTCTATGTCACGTTGATAAGCTCGGACCGTCTCGGTCCCAACTGATTCTGCTTGGGCATGCTGAGTCATAGCCCCATCCCTTTGCTCCCTACCACGACCGGCGAAGGAAGATGTAAGCACCACCACCTATAAAACTGTGAACTTGATTAAAAGATTGAAAATGTATAAGAGCGAACTTAATTTAAGCATATAATTACCTGACCAACTCCATAGAAGAGGTTTGATAACACCCAATCGAGATCCAGTTTGCCAACCTCTTCCCAGTCAAAGGGAGGGATCACGCCCTCGAGCAGTTTTTCTACCACTATCGGATTCTCCATCATAGAGGCATTGAGCCCCAGGACACTGCCAGGATTGGTCGAGGTTCCCTCCCCGAGAGCCAATACAGGTGTGGCTCATTTGTTCATAATCTTGCTAGACTTTGCTACTTTCTTCTTAGTCTTGGGCAAAAGTATGGTCTCTTTCCTCTTCGAGTTAGCCGTAGATTTTCCCTTCTTAATGGTTGAGATGTCAAGGACCTCATCTTGAGGACGTTTCTCGCAGATGACAATGCCCTTAGCCATCGGGGTGGCTTCTTTAGAACCCTTTGCCATTTTGGTGAGCTTTTATAGATCAATCTTCTTCGATATAGCTACAAAAGGAAACAAGAATCATTCAATTAACGAGATGAAGCACTTAGAAAAAGAAGAAGACAATACCATCCGATCTAAGCTCAGAGGGCAGTTTTGGATCTGATCGGGCCCTTCAATTTAGAGCTTGAGATCAAATTGTATGGTCCTAAGCCTAGGATGGGATCTCAAACTCTTTCCTCAAGGGGCCTAACTAGTGTTAGGTCTAGAAGATGAGGTAAAACCCTCCTCATCTCCACCGAGTCATCTCGAGAGTGGTCACCCCAGAGGTGTTCATCTCGGGAATGATAAGACTCACCATCGTCGCCCGCAACATGAGTTGCATCCTCTATAGGTTTATCCTTGGCATTGTATTTGCCACTGGATGCCATCCTTTTACCACCAAGGGCGAAACACTTTCGGAATGTCTTAGAACCAAGGGCTACTTTAATCGGGAAGAATCCCCCTAGCCCTAGTTTTTTGAAGACCTTTATAAACCTTCGATCTTCAAGATTGGTCAAGATGGGTGGTTTGTTGCAACTTTTATCTTAAAGTGAAGAGCATTTGTTAATCAAGGATGAAGTGCTATACTTGAATAATTAAAGGCAAATTGTGAAATGAAGACTGACTTGAGGTGTTCCATGACCTCGGGACCCGTGGAACTCCTTTATCCCGTGATATCCCTTGGGAGAACTCTTAATCATCTCCGGAGATGAAAAAGAACTTCCTCTTCCACCCCTTGATGTTGCTGTGGTACCCCCCGATTACCGTCCTACCTAGCGTCGCCTTGAAGTAAAGTCACCCCGAGTCTGGGTTTAGATTTTTTAATAGGCTAAATAGACACCTAAACTTGTTGATGGATAAGGCGAACTTGTAGTTTTTCCACACCACCACTACACAGACGACACTTCGCCACGCATTAGGGGAGAGTCGGGCGGGATAGATGTTGTAGAAATGCAATAATCTCTTAATGTGGGGTGGATAGGAAGACGAAGGCCAGCAAGCAAAGCATCCCCATAGAAGGCCACCTCAGCCGAGCGAGTAGACACTATGGTCTCATCGTCCTCGGGGAGTCTGGCTTGGATCCCAAACGGGAAAGAACGTGACTTTCTTAGGCGATCCAAATCTCCTTGAGTCATGATGTTTACCTCCCTCTCAAGTGGAGGTTGGGTGTCTATCGCAGAATCTTCCCTGTGGTCAGAAGATTTTTCTCAAGGGGAGAAAGGAAGTTGGTTAAACTCATCCGTCATGAAGGATTTTTCTCCCAAGTGTTTAGAAATCCAAGACGGTAGAGAATTTTTTAAGTCTCCTACGTCGACCCTACCAGACATAAATAAAAGACTCAAAGTAGAAGCAGATGGTTGATACTTACTTAGTGACTCAGATAATGGTGAAGTGACAGGCTAGCAAGGACTATGTTTATGTCAGAGTAGAGATAACACTTAGTTATCATTGGCAATAGAAGAGCACATTGTGTGGTGGAGCCCCTTATTTATAGGGAGCACCAAGGGTTGAGATATGTTTGCCTCAATAGTTAGAATTGCATGACCTTCTGAATTCTGAGGACATAACTGCCATTTGCAGTTATAACTACCGCCTGAAGGTGAAGAGACGCTCCACCATTAATGCACTACCACATGTCGTCCAGCTAGGACAAATAATCATTACATGCTTACGTTATCCATTTACACCCCATGATTCTTTACTGGACAGTTTCAAGTGTGTCACCTCAGCACATCGAGTAGGGGGCAACTGATGAGGGGAAAATTCTCCACCAACTGATAACCCAAGGTGGGCATGTCGCCTAAGAGGATCATGTCGCCAACACTTATCATGATCTATAACAAATTAGCCGAAGACTCCCTGAAAGGTCTAGCCACCTCTATGATTCTACCTAGCCTATGGGTGAGGTCAATTATCTCGCCTGGATCTTCTGAGGATAAGATCAATGTGAGACTCCATCTCTTCTCGGACTCTTACATTCGTGATACTATCTCCACATGGAATATTTCTCCTTTATCTCTAATATCTTTGGGATTTCCTTCCATACTTAGTTGTCCAAGGATTACACCATGATCTTCTTGCATGACTTTCCATCTTCCATCTATAAAAGGCCTTTCCCCTTCACTAGAAAAGGTATGAAAAACACTTGCTTTTTTCCTGAGATAACTCTGGTACTTTCTTTACCTAGCTTACTCGTCTTGATCTGATCTCCACGTCGGAGGAGTTTGTAGTAGTCTCGCCCCAGCTGGTAACATTTGTTCTCTTGCGCAAATCATAGTCGATGTTAAATATTAATCTTAGGAGCAATTTTGACTGTTGGTTGCTTACCCTCAAATTTCTACCACAACAAATTCTTTTCTCTTTTTAATTGTGATTGCAGAAATGGTGATTTGTTGAGAAGTTTGTGAAGGAAATAAATAGAAATTTTTGGATTGGCTTGAATAGTTTTTTTAGTTTTCGTTCTTAAAAGAAGAAGTTTGCTTTGAGCCCCTAATATGTGGAAAGTGTAGGGATGCTTTAGTACTTGGAAAAGGATAGTTAAGGGACGCCCATTATAGAACCTAGTTGTTACATGTGTTCGCCAGGGTGGTAAGGCGTCCGCCTAAAATGTCTAAGTGAGATTTGCTAGAACATTATATTATTAGTATTGGGGACTTTAGAATTTCTCACGACCTAGCTATAGTGGATATGCATAATACAAAAAAACTGATCTAATTAGTAGAGATTAATCTACATGATTAAAATCATACCCTCGTTGATTCCCAAAAGCAACAGGTATTAGCCGCTCGATCATAAGCTAAAGCCTTCTACTGTATTCCTCACACATGCCTTACTCCACATAGACTGGGCTCGCGGCTGCTAGGGTTCTTAT
>BRYE01000014.1:11374574-11387074 GCA_030159115.1 Actinidia arguta var. hypoleuca | reverse complement strand
TACTGTATAGGAAATGGGACTGTTGTTGGAAGAAGAATGGGAATGAAAAGAAAATTTTACAAATTTTTAATTAGGTTGTGGGTGTAGTAAGAAATGGGGCTAGAGAGAATATGGAAGGAATGTTGCAGGAGCGGTGCGTATCGTCTGCTTGCCCATCTTTCATTAGCAAGAATGCCTCTTCAAGTTGTCGGAAAGGAAAGCCTATTATGGATAAATAAATAAATAAATGAAAACGTATTAAATAAGTGACATTTTTTTGGGTACAGCTAGAATCAACTCCATGTCACTTAGCTAGATATCACTTTAATGTAATTCAATCGATCTTAAATATGGTTACACTCTAAAAAAATTAAAAAGCCTATGATTTAAAAAAATGTCATACTATTATGTATAAATATAATTGTCAAATTCCAAGTTGAGTATTTGAAGTTACGTGCATGCACCAATCCTCAATATAATGAAATAAGTAGAGTAGAGGGGCCAGGGGAGCATGGATAAATGCGATGTTGGTGATACACACAGGGGTCACCTCACGTGAGAAACCTTGGGCACAACTCGTCCTAGCTCATTGGGGTGGGATACATGAGAGTATGTGCGACTACTTCAACACGAATTTGCTAATACTAGCATACACCCACTCACTGCCTTCCCTTCACATGGGAGGAGGGGTTGTGACTACACACTCGCGCCAGCTAGGGAGCGTGCGCTTTTTTGCTTTTTGTTCAATTGCTAGTAATTATGTATTTGGTGCAACGGTAATATCATGCAACTCTACGTGCACATTTTTTTTGTTTTTTGTTCAATTGTTAATATTATGTATTTGGTGCAACGGTGATATCATGCAACTATATATAGTGTTACCGAAAGATAAAAATTTGAAGAGTGGATTATGTTGAACCCGTCTAAAGGGACCAAATTATATTGGCACCGATAGAGGGGTGTTATGGCACCCTTGCTTTGGAAGAAGCGTGGTGTATATTGTATGTGTTCAATAACACAATAACACACATATGTTGTCTTTTTTGGAAATCCCAATAATTTCTAGGGAAAAATAATACCTTATGATGTGGGTAAAATAATCATTTATCTACAATGAGTCGAGCACGTCGCCGCAACACCGATATAGTATTGGTCGCCCATTGCCTTATCACCAAGGGATCACTTCGCCGATGTGCACCAACCTTTCTCCAACTCGCCATTAGGCGAGGTCATCTACGTCATCAGACCGTAGACTATCTCCAGGAGAGCTCTATCTCCACAAGGACTCCATCTACTCAATAATCCTTGGTCACTTCACCTGATCAAAGTCCATCACGCCTCCGCTTGGTCAGAGTCCATCTCCGCGAGGATTCCGCCACTACAGGGAAACATGGTTCCTATGATTGCGGGTTGCTCTCCAGATGGCATTCTCCTATTATTTCTCCTATATCTCAGGAATATACTTCCCAAACATGGCTTTCCGAAAATCTCTCCTGATTATCCTCACACGGATCTCCAACCTCCACCTATATAAAGGGCGTTCCCCCCCATCATTATGATGTACGCTTCATTTACTGCACATTGATAGCTCTGCTTGTTAATTGCTTAGCTTTTGATTCGTCTTGGTCTGATTCACACGCCAGAGGGATTTTAAGAGATCTCACCCTCGCCGATAAAGTTTGTTCATTGCTACGTAGGTTGCCCGAGTTGTGCCAAGGTTCAGTGCCGAGGTATAAGAGCAATATTGACTATTGGATTGCTCATCCCATATTTTTACCACAACAGTTTGGCGTCGTCTGTAGGAATGATAGTTCTCAATTTTTTATGCACCTGTGCAACTGTTTGATACCTAGACCAAGTGCCAATAGCCTTTAGATTATAGAGCAAATCTAATGGCCAATACTAGTCAAGCTCCAAATTTAGAGGACCTCCATCATGAGATACATGGTATGGCTGAGCAAATGAGAATTATGAATGAGAATAACACCCGCCTG
Organism: Actinidia arguta var. hypoleuca; assembly: GCA_030159115.1. Lineage (NCBI taxonomy): Eukaryota > Viridiplantae > Streptophyta > Magnoliopsida > Ericales > Actinidiaceae > Actinidia > Actinidia arguta. The sequence continues at coordinate 11,385,101 of BRYE01000014.1, read as the reverse complement.
ATACAGCATCTCGCCGTAACCAATCCACCACCTCTTGTCGCACCTCCCATTCTGGATATTCAACGATCTCGCCGGTCAAGCGGTGACGATTCACAAAACAACCATAGTAATAGCTGAGCATGAAATAGGCGACGTCGATTGCCAAGTCTTAGTCCCTGACGTCAGCGAAGTTCCTCCTCGTCAGAATCTCGATCATCCAGCCGAACCCCTAAAATGGAAGGTGAGGAAATCAGGCAAAGAGGAAGGTCATCTAACCGAGATGACCAGGCACCCAGGCGTCGATACAATTTAACTGCACAAAAAATTAGAGATCTGGATGCTCACTTCGACGCCATCAATACTGGGGCAGGTGTTCCAATAACTGTGGATGCTTTGATCAAGCAAATTGAGCCACCGTTCACAAGGAGGGTGATGATAGCCAGGATTTCCTCTAGGTTCAAGCTACTTACTTAGCTCAGGATCTATGAAGGAAAGACAGATCCTATGGATCATATGGATTCATACAAAAGGTTAATGTCCCTCCAGGGATATTCTGACGAGGTAATGTGCAATGCCTTCTCTACAACGTTAAAGGGTCCAACGAGATCATAGTTCAGAAAACTGTATTCTGGAACCATTGATTCATTCGACGACTTGAGTAGGCTTTTCGTCACCAATATTTTGAGCTGCCGAGTATGACAGAAGAATGTCTCCCATCTCTTTACCATCCACTAAAAAGAGACTGAGAGTTTAAAAGATTATGTAAAGCGATTCAACCAAGCTATTTTGGAGGTAGAGGACCCCAATGACAAAGTGGTGATTATGGCGATGATGGAGGGACTACATTCGGGCCTATTATTTGATTCCCTCTCAAAGAACATCCTAGAAACCTTGTCAACTCTCCAAGACAAAGCTGACAAATATATTTTCATGGAGGAATTGGTTGAGGCGAAACGAAGGAGGTAAGAAAGGGATGATAAGAGGAAGGAACCCAACACCAGGCGAACGGACCACCGTGACGAGGTGAGAAACAAAAGGCCAGATCAGGATTCAAGGTGACGAACCAATGATAGGCACCCTCGTACACCACCTCACCGTTCAGAATTGACACTCCCCCTCTTAACGCTCCCATCGCCCAAGTACTCACAAAAATCAAGCATGAGGAATTCGTTAAATGGCTTAAAAAAATCAAAACTGATCCCCGAAAGAGAAAGAAAAATAAGTACTGTGAGTTCCTCCAAGACCATGGACACAACACCGAGGATTGCTTTCAATTGAAAGAACAGATAACCGACCTTATCAAGAACGAGTATCTAAGGGAGTATGTTGCAGATTGCTCGCCTCCTGACTCACCTAGGAGGAGATATTGTGATAACAGCCCGACTACAGGAGACATATATGTGATCGATGGAGGTTTTGGATTGGGGGGATGCTCAAGCTCTTCTCGAAAAAGACACGCTAGAAGCCCTTGTGGGTAAGTAGAGGAAGAAGTTTATAACCTCTCTTCACCTACAGCTATAGCCCATTTACCCATTACCATTACCAATGACGACCTAAGGGGCCTACACCTCCCTCATGATGATGCCTTGGTCATTTCTGTCGTCATCGCTAATTTCAATGTACAAAGGATATTGGTCGACAATGGGAGTTCGACATATATTTTGTTCCTCTCGGCATTTGACAAGATGAAGATTGAATTGGATAAGCTCCACTCTTTCCACACTCTTTTGGTTGGATTTAGAGGAAACAACACCCATCCACTTGGATGGATCAAGTTACTGATAACTTTGGGAACGGAGCCTCACCAGACTACCATTTGGCAAGACTTCATTGTGGTGGACTACCTTTCGCTTTACAACACAATCCTAGGTCGCTCGACTTTAGGAGGAACCAGGACCATCACCTCAACCTATCACTTGAAGATGAAGTTCCCCACTCTAACTGGGATAGGTGAAATTAAGGGTGACCAGAAATTGGCAAGGAAATGTTTCATCTTTGCAATGAAAGATGAATCTCATTCCAAACGAAGTAGCCAATAGCAATTATAGATCGCCGACGCCAAAATGGAGTCGTTGAGAGATGAAATGGAGGAGATTATCCTAGTAAACCCTAGAGAGTCAGAAATATCAAATCATTGGAAGAAGTTACTCTAGTTTTTATCCACCTAGACCATCCAGATTGCCATGTTATGATTGGGACAGAGTTAACTAAAGAACTACGGATTTCTTTGGTGGAATTTTTGAAGAAGAACTATGATATCTTTGCATGGTCGCAGGGCTACATTCTAGGAATAGATACTCAGATAGCCACCAACAAATTATTTACCAATCTTGATTATCTTTCAGTTCTCCAGAAAAGAAGGAAGTTCTCCCCTGAATGACTGAAAGTCATAGAAGAAGAAGTGCCTAAGCTAATCAAGGCCAATGTTATCAGAGAATCCCACTACTTAGATTGCCTCGCCAACATTGTCGTCGCCCAAAAAAAGGGGGAAAAGTGGAGGGTATGTGTTGACTTCACCGACTTCAACAAAGCGTGTCCAGAAGATAATTTTTCTTTGCCAAAGATTGATCTAATAGTTGATGCCACCTCCAAACATGAGCTCCTCAGTTTTATGAACGCCTTCTCCAGATATCACCAAATCAAAATGCATCTTCCCGACATAGAGAAAACTTCACTTATTATTGAGAAGGGCTATACTATTACAAAGTCATACTTTTTGGATTGAAAAATGCGGGGGCGACATCCCAAGACTGGTTAACAAAATGTTCAAAAAATTGATCGGGAAGACTATGGAAGTATACATAGATTATATGCTCGTCAAAAGTCTCAAGGTTGCAGATCAAATCGCCCATCTGAAAGAAGCATTTGATGTCATACGGAAGCACCGAATGATGCTTAATCCTTCCAAATACATCTTTGGTGTCTCCTCAGGAAAGTTTCTCGAATTTTTGGTAACCAAGTGAGGAATTTAGGCCAATCCGGACTAGATTCAGGCCTTACTTTCCATGAGCTCGCTAAGGAACCTCCATGAATTGCAACAATTGACTGGGTGAGTAGCCGCCCTTCACAGGTTCATCTCCAACTCAGCTGACAAATGCCTCCCGTTCTTCAAGATCCTGAGGAAGAATCAGACTTTCTAATGGAATGAAGAATCCGAAACAATATTACAAAAATTAAAGGATTATCTAGGCTCGCCTCCCCTGCTTACAGTTCCAGTTATGGGCAAGGAACTTTTCATATACCTGTTCATCTCGCCAATGGCAGTGAGCACAGTGTTGATCCAAGAAGAGGACATAATTTAGAAATCGGTATATTATGTCACTAAAGTTCTCATGGGAGCCAAGACTAGGTACTTGAAAATTGAGAAGCTCGTCTATGCCCTCCTTATCGCCGTCAGAAAGCTTCGTCATTATTTCCAAGCACGTCTTATTGCTGTGTTAACTGACCAACTCTTGAAGTAAATTCTCCAGCGACCTGACACCTCGGAGAGGCTCCTTAAATAGTCTATTGAATTGAACGAATTCCATATTGATTAAAGACTGAGAATGGAGATCAAGGGTCAGGCCTTGACAAATTTTGTGGTTGAATTCACATACGATGTCGCCTCGGAGACTAAGAAAGATATACTTAAGGTAGAAACTCAAAAGCAACATTACTTAGACGAGGATCTCTCCAGATGAAAACTATTCGTGGACGGATCATCAAACCAGCATGGTTGTGGCGCAGGGCTGATTCTTCAGGCGAGCATATGGAATACACCATCCGTATAGGTTTCAAAGCCATCAACAACAAAGCCGAGTATGAAGCTCTTCTCGTTGGGCTACGAGTTGCAACAAAAATGGGAGTAGATTTCTAGATGCCTTAAGTGATCACATCTAGTAGTAAATCAAGTCTAAGGAGACTACCTCACCAAAGATACTAGGATGGTGGCCTATTTGGATGAGGTAAAGTCAAAGATTTCAGAATCTGCCAAATTCCCAGAGAAGAGAACAAGAAGGCTGATGCTCTGGCTAACCTCGCCTCAGCCGTTGATTTCATCTCAAACAAGAGTATACCTCTGGAATTCTTAGCAAATCCAAGTATTGAGGTCGCCAAATTAGTCTTTCAAATAGAGACAGGCCCAACATGTATGGATGACATCATTTCATATCTAAAGAATGTCACGTTGCCACCAGACAAGCTTCAAGCTCGCCGAATCCCATACAAATCTGCAAAGTTTTGCATTCTCCATGAAATCTTGTATAAAAGATCTTTTTCGAGACCTCTCCTAAGATGTCTCCGACCTGAAGAAGGGAAATATGTGCTAAAGAAAATCCATGAAGGTATCTACGAAAATCATTCGGGGGTGAGGTCACTGATGAGAAAAGCAATTTGCCAAGGTTATTTTTGGCCGCAAATGGAGCGAGATGTGGTGACATACACGAGAAATTGTGATAAATATCAACGGTTGTTCCAGTTATTCATCTTCCACCCACCGAAATGGTCCCAATAACCAGTCCATGGCCCTTTGCTCAGTGGGGCATGGACATATTTGAACCGTTATCCCAAGTTCCATTACAAAGAAAATTCTTAATCGTCTCCATTGATTACTTCACCAAGTGGAGAGAAGCGGAACCTCTTGCCAAAATCACAGAAAGAAATACCAGAAATTTCATATGAAAAAACATCATCTGTCGATTCGGAATTTCCAAGGTTATCATCTTGGACAACGCCAAACAATTCGACAATGATGAATTCAAATAATTTGCTCGGACCTCGTCATCTCCCACCATTTCTCCTCGTCGGGCCATCCTAAAGAAAATGGACAGGTCGAGATCACTAACAGGATGATCTTGAGAAATTTAAAGACAATATTGGAAAAGTCCAAAAGCGAATGGGTAGAAGATCTACCGAGCATACTTTGGGCATACCATAAAACAAGCAAAATTCTTACTAGCGAGACGCCGTTCTCTATGGTATATGGGACAAAATCAGTTATACCAGTGAAAATTAAAATGCCGAGCTTCAAGACCTCAAATTTCGACAAGAAAAATAATGAAATTGAGCTTAGGCTCAACCTTGATCTACTTGACGAAAAGAGAGAACGAGTTGAAATACGCCAAGCAACCTATAAGTACCAGGTCACGAAATACTACAATCAAAGAGTTAAGCACAGATCTTTCTTGCCTGGTGATCTAGTCCTGAGAAAAATTACTTTGGTTACAAAGGAACCAAATACAGGAAAGCTCAGTCCTACTTGGGAAAGCCCATACAAAGTTGTCAAAATATCTAGACCAAGAATTAATTGGCTAGAAGACATGGACAGAAAAGCTCTTCCTCAACCTTGGAACGCCGAACACTTGAAAAAATATTACCAATAATGAGTATAGTCGCCATGAGAATGAGATCGCCTGACCAATATGACATCACTAAATGCTTCATTTGTATTGTTAATTATTATGTCATGATCGCCTATTTTTATGATTATTTAATAAAATTTCTCCATTGAATTTCTCACCAGAAATAATGTTGCCATTTATCATGGATATCGCCATTATCAAGAATGCTCATTCATTACGATATGATAAGGCATCTTGATTGCCATTGTGGATGTCACCAATATCGAGAATGCCCATTCATTATGATATGATAAGGCATCTTGATTGCCATTGTGGATGTCTCCAATATCGAGAACGCCCATTCATTACGACATGATAAGGCGTCTTGATCGCCATTGTGGATGTCGCCAATATCAAGAACACCCATTCATTATGATATGATAAGGCATCTTGATCGCCATTGTGGATGTCGCCAATATTAAGAACACCCATTCATGACGATATGATAAGGCATCTTGATCGCCATTAAAGAGGTTGCCATCTCCAAAGACGCCAGTTTTAACTCGCCAATAGACTAAAATTTGAAAGTGCCAGAATTGAGTTCGCCAATTTATGTACATTAAAATCATCTACATTCTAAATAATTTATAACACCAACATGACCAAAAATAGCATAACGAGGGAAAACAAAGGCTTTTATTCATTATGAGAAATGGATTATAGCTCGCCATTGTGAAAAAAAGAAGAAATAATACAAATGTATAGGAAAGAGGGGGATTAGTGTTGCCCTTGTCCTTATTGTTCACGTTCTCCCCCACTTGCTCCTCGCCATCATCTTCCTCGGTGAGCAGATCGTGATCAAGGCCCATATCCTCCAAGTTAATTACGAGGTCGGGATGATGTTGGTGAAGCTGTCGTTTACAGAAATCAAATGATTCGTCGAAGTACTTGGAGGTAGCGTCTTCAACGGTTCCCAAAAACTCTGATAGGGATTTGAATTCATCTATAGCAAACTTTTTGGCTCAAGACATGGCCTCCCAAAGCTCAACCACCAGAATACCTGACTTCTCAAGCTTGTCGGCCACATTGTCTCATTCGTTCTTCAACTTGGCCAACTCGTCTACAGACTCCTGCTCCCGAGATTGGGCCTCGGCCAGTTTCTATTCCAGATCGCCAGATAACTTTTGGAGGCGAGATACCTCGTTTTCCAATGAAGTTGCTCAACCTTGCTAGAGGGACATCTCATCTCCTACTTCCCTACTCCAAATGACTAGGGAGGATCCGAGCACAAGTGCCTGCTACAAATAAAATTTTTAAGAACAACCTAATCATAACGTATCAAAGGAAAATTTGGATGCAGAACTAAGGTGATACCTTGCCAATGACATGGAAAAGTCTGGAGGCCGTCTGATCCAAGGTCAGCTTTTCCACCTTTTCCTTGTACGCGGGGGGAATCACTCCCCGCAATATATTCTCGGCTATGGAGGGGTTGCCCATAATGGAAGCCCCAAGTCTGAGGATGATGCCAAGACTGGGCGAGCTTCCCTCCTCGGGCTTCGAGGAAGGGGTGGCTCCTGAGTATGCCGCGTCGCCAGCTTTGGTCGCCTTTTTTTTTTGGCTCGACTGCGGAGGCAGCCTTTTTCCTTTTGGGATTGTCAGCTACTTTGACCTTTTTATCGGGCGAGCTAAAGGGGCCCTCCCTTGGGCGTTTCTCGCCGATCACCACCCTTTTAGCCTAGAAGGGCCCCATGATCGACCCCTCATTTTTGGATTTTTCTACCTTTTTGTCGAGCTTCTTGAGGCTAATTATTTTTGACATAGCTGCAAAATAATACAACAAATGTCAGATATGGAAATTCAAACGCTTAGAATAGACAAGAGGCAGTACCATCTGATTTAAGTTCGGGGGGTAGTCCTGAATCTGACCAGAATTCCGATATGGAGTCCGTGCTTAAGCTTGAAACATTTGGTGAAAATCCTAAGATGGGATCACAAACTTTTCCCCCTGACCACCTTAGCAAGATCAGATCAAGAACATGAGGTAAAATTCTCTTTAGTTCCTCCCTAAGGGTTCTTAGGTACTTTACTAATTCATCTCGGGAACGGCGGTCTCGCTGAATGTGTTCACCACGGGAAGGGCAGGACTCACCTGCGTCGCCCGAGGAGTTCGGTGCTTCACCTTTAGGCTGCTCCTCGTCCTGATTCCCAGACGCCATAGATGCTGAGGAACCAAAACCCGATGAAAAGATTTTGAATTTAAGAGCACCGGGACTGAGTAAAGTCCTTACTTCTCCACCGAGCTCAAAATTTTATCAAAACCTTTCTGCTCGTCCCCATATAGCCGGGGCGGGTCGTTGCAATGCTTATTTGAAAATAAAGTGAAGTGTTAACTATTTAAACGTTTTAGGAGAGAAAAATTTATAATAAAAACTAAGACCGACCTGGAATGCCCCACGACGTCGGGACTCTTAGGATACCACCTTCCCGAGATGAACCTTCTAGAAGCTCCCAGTCAGTTCCTGAGACAAAAAAGAACTTGTTTTTCCACCCCTTAACGTTGCTGGGGTACCCTCCGAGGAGAGTCTTTTTGTACCTCGCCTTAAAGTATAACCAGCCTTGGTCTGGTTTAGGGTTAGTGTTTAGACTAAACAAGTTTCTAAACTCAGAAAGGGACATGTCATATTTATATACTCGCCATAATGCCATCGCGCAGACGACTCTTCGCCATGCATTAGGGACGAGCTGGGCAGGGCTGATATTGTAAAATTATAAAATCAACCTAATCGTAGAATGAATGGGGAATCGGAGACTCGCATGAAAGGCGTCCTTGTAAAAGGCCACCTCGCCCGGAAGGGTTGAAGTTATGGTCTCTTTCTCCTCGGGAATCCTGATTTGCTTGCTTGGAGGGAAATAGTAAGACTCCCTAAGTAGGATCAATTCCTCTAGGCTCATAATATTGGTCTCTTTATCCACTGAGGGATGAATGGCGACCAGAGGGTTAACCTCAGAGATTGAGGGATCCTCCATAGGTGATTTAGGAGACTGGTTCACGTCGTTTGTCATATACGATGACCCTTCTCCCAAATGATAAGACATCCAAGAGGGTAGAGAATCCTCTAAGTTTTCTGAATGACCTACCTCGAGCCTATGGGACATAAACTACAAAAATGAGTAAAAGCTATGGTGGGTTAGGACACTTACTAAGCTTAAGGCGAGGAGGCGACCACTAATAAGGGCGAGGAGAAATTAAAACGAGAGTAGCAGTTTGATAGCGCAAGCGTAAATTACAAATGAATAGACGGTCCCCTCTATATATAGGAGATACCAAGGGCTAAGATTTAAATACTCCAACATCCTAGATCACGCAACGTTTTGACTTCCAGTCTCATAATTGTCATTCCCGCCAAAAAAAACTTAACGCTTCGCCATTCCTGCTAAAAGCATCCTTAATGCGACGTCATTCTATCAACATCATTTCAACATTTAATGTCCTCACCCACGTGTCCTTTTATGGGGACATGCCATTATTACGTGGCTACCCTACCAATAAGCAGTTATCTCACTAATTACTCATAAATCCCTCGTCTTATCTCGGCATTTCGAGTAAGGGGCTATTGATGTGGATAAAATAATCAGTTATCTACAATGAGCTGAGCACGTCACCACAACACCGATATAGTCCTGGTCGCCCATTGCATTATCGCCAAGGGATCACTTCGCCTATGTGCACCAGCCTTTCTCTAACTTGCCATTAGGCGACGTCATTTACGTCGTTAGACCATAGACCATCTCCAGGAGAGCTCCATGTCCACAAGGACTCCACCTACTCAATAGTCCTTGATCGCTTCACCTGATTAGAGTCCAACACGCCTCTGCTTGGTCAGAGTCCATCTCTGTGAAGATTCCGCCTCTATAGGGAAACACGGTTCCTATGATTGCGGGTTGCTCTCCAGATGACATTCTTTTATTATTTCTCCTATATCTCAGGGATATATTTCTCAAACATGGCTGTCAGAAAATCTCTCCTAATTATCCTCATATGGATCTCCAACCTCCACCTATATAAAGGCCACTCCCCCCATCATTATGAGGTACGATTCATTTACAGCACATTGATAGCTCTTCTTGTTCATTGTTTAGCTTTTGATTTGCCTTGGTCTGATTCGCACACTGGAGGGATTTTAAGTGGCCTCACCCCCACCGATAACGTTTGTTCATTGCTGCGCAGGTCGCTCAAGTTGTGCCAAGGTTTAGTGCCGAGGTATAAGAGCAATATTGACTGTTGGATTGCTCGTCCCAGATTTTTACCACAATACCTTATATATATTTTATTATTTTTTCCTTTCACCTCATACATGAATTCACGAAAATCTCGTGTGTTATTTTTCTTACCATGGTACTTACCATGCATGTTGCATCTTAGTAAAATCTTTTGATGCATGTAGTAAATCTTTTTTCATAAAGTGGCCGAGCTTGCAACACTTGAAATGATACATATTCTACAATTATGGGGATGCAATAGAAAATATGTTTTTTTACTCATTTTGAAGTCATGCATACTTCTCCCAACTAATTGATCGACTAACTGAATTTTCTCTATTTTGTTTAGAACTTTCTATTAATGGGTCGCACACACTACTTAAGTATTACAAATGAGCTAAGGTTGTAGAAGTTGATCTTGGGAGGTAGTTATCCGTCCCAATCCCAAAACTTTTCATTCAATTAAAAAAAAAAAGAAGGAAAAATGACAATAACCACCATAAATTCATGATCGTTGAAATGACTCGTTCTCTCCACGAATAGGAAGGCCAATGTCCCCAAGAACTATGATCTTTGCCTTTAAAACTTAATCATTCCCTTTGCTGTGTAGGTTATATGAAGAGAACTGTCGGCATAGTTTGATTAATTAAAATCTCTTGAGATTTATGCTATTATATGTATAAATTCAATACTGAATTTCAGTGTCATTTAAGTCCAAAGGACCATTGATAAGGACAGAGTTATTGCACAACTTATTATCATGGGAAAAGAAAAACAAAATAGGAACTGTTGAGTCCAACTCTACTAGATGAGTTTAAGCCCATATATTTGGGCCTAAGCCCAATTGGTTTATATTGAGTGTCTATGTGAGTAAAACTCTCAAGTTACCTAGAACTATTAAAAGGATTATCTCTTAAAGAGTTAATTTATGCGAGGGTCTTGTAGAGATGGCAAACAACACGGCGTAAAA
>BRYE01000014.1:11342074-11347074 GCA_030159115.1 Actinidia arguta var. hypoleuca | reverse complement strand
GATGTGCACTTGTGATCTTTCTCAAAGTTTAAAACGGTAAAATTTTCTTGGATTGAAATTACAGAACATAGAGAAATGATAGAATGGACAAAGTAGTTAACCATGCTCTCTCTACACCCACGAAATAAATTGAAATATTTTACTCTTAATCTAAATCTAAAAATATCGTGACTTCCAACTAAGACCACGTTAGCATAGCCATCCCTTGTCCAACGTGATGTTTAGTTCGTGTCTTAGCCCTTCCTTCGTGTTGTGCTCAAAACGAATCACCGATTACATACACAAGACAATAGAGATTTACGTAGTTCGGTCAATGATGTTTACGTTTACGGAGAGAAATAAATAATTCATTAATCAAACGGATTACAAAAGAAAAAGATCCACTCTTTCAACCTCTCTCTCACAATCTCTATGTCTTGCCTCTCATCTCTTTCTCTCTATATTCTCAGCCCCCACTCTCACCACCACCCTAATTTGATCTCTCTCTGATTATCTATTGAGAAAACCTAGGATTAGGAACCATTTTGAGCTTGAGCCCAAAATGTGTGCTTTGAACATTATGATTGGGCTTGGATTTGGCAATGTACTTCGGCTTAACTACTGGGCTTGAGCCCAATAGTGGGCTAGACTCAACACTTCAATATCTCTAGGCAATTATAAAAAATAAAAAAAAAACTGATCAAACACGTTTTTTCCTCTGCACTCACTCGCCATCCACCACCAAATGTCGCTCCCTCTTCCCATACAACCAACCCTTTACGTACCTATCCTGCCATGCCGAAACCCTTGCCACCCTCGCCTATCTTCACCCATCCTTGCTACACTCCTATGAACTTTTTTATTTATTTTTTATAATTGACGGAAGGTGGTGAAGGAAGAAGAAACTACATTTTTTAAAAATTGGAAGCCATTTTTTTTGCGTGTGTTAAATTGTATTCCAAATATTAGGTTATTTTACCATACTCTAGTCTCGTCTGTCATCTGAAGTGTGATTCGGGACTGGGAATGTGACAATGTGTCCCACCGATGAACTTTTATACTCCAATTGCATGTGTTTAATGGCTATATAGTAATGGAAAAAAATTAAAATTAAGTTTCTTTTATCATTAATTTCATGGAGGACTAGGTTTATCTAAAGGTCATCATTTAGAGTAAAGTTAGCCAAATCTTAATTTACCATGGACTCACATCAATGCCAACCGTTTAGAAAAAAATTATACAAAATATTTTATGGATAAATTTCAATGTTCTTTCCTGAGGTTTTTGGCAAATAAAGTCACTCCCTTGTAGTCTTAAAAATAGCAATTACCTCCCTATTTTTTAAAATAGTGACAAAATTTTCACTCGAAGCTAATTTTTCTGCAAAAATAAAAAAATTGTCTTTTAATTTAGGGCTCCCCAAATATTTTTCTCAATGCACACATTAAGGTAAATAAACATTCTATCTTTTTTTTAAAAATAAAAATTGATAACAAAGTTTATTTTTTAAGCATGTTTAGATTAGGAACACTTCAAATATTTAGACCAATTTTTTTTAAAAAAAAGTATTTATATCTCCCTTTTAAAAAAATTGGTAAGAAAGTTTATTTTTTAAGTATGTTTAGATTATGAGCAATTAAAAAGTAAAATATTTAAATTAATTAGATCAATTTGCTTTATAAAAAAATTATTAATATCAAAATTTTATTTATTTTAAAGGATGTAATGAGAAAAAAATTAGAAGCCCTAAATTAAAGGATAAATTTATTATTTTTTCAAAAAAATTAGCTCTAAATGAATCTTAATATTAATTTTAAAAGTAAAAGCATTCAATGCAATTTTTAAAACTATAGGAGAAGTGTTTTTGCAGTTTGTAGTTTTTGTAGTTTTTTTTGATCCCCGATTTCAGAATCTCTCAGGGCATGTGTTGTTTTAGAGATTTAATTTAACGGATTAAAAATTCAGTTGGATTTAAAGTTGGATAACAAATCCAAGCGGACTAAGTCAATTTACTAATATTGTGAAATCTCAATATGCACTTATTTATTTTATAATAGATATGGGTGTTAGATTAAACCATTTTTTTTTATAGTTTTCATTATTGCCCTCGCATCATAATTTTTAACTAAATAAAAAAACCCAAGTATTTCATAAATAAATAAAAAAAGTGCAATTCTTAACTAGGCATCAATATTATTAACTAACAACAATAATAGCATCCAAATAAAATACCATATCTCTCCCAATTATCGTAAGTTATAAAATTAGACATACTTACATGCCACTAAAGAGAGTAATTATAAAATATAACATACTAACCGAACAAAAATTTTCATTAACAAGCAAAATTAGGCATCAAACAAGTAATCTATGGGGTATAAAAGACTTTACATTCATAAATATTATATATTAGTGTCTTAATTTAACAACATTCTATTATTGTATTTACTTATGGGTATTTTAATAATTTGAGGACTAATTTATACTCCCTGAATTTGTAATAATAGGGAGGATGTTATTACAAATTTAATCAATTTGATGAATTATAAATTCATCGAATTACATATACAATTTCAAAGAAAGTTAACAAACACTTTAATAATAGTCCCACAAAATTTATATTCCAATTTAACATTCTTATCTTTAAGTCACAATAATACATCCCATTGTGGCATTAAAATAAACATAAGTCACAATAATACATCCCATTGTGGCATTGTGTCCTCTCAAGCACCAGAATTGTTGCTTGACCCATCAGCGGCGCTTGGTCATTCCCTGACAGCGCCGCCACCCAACACTGCCAAATTGACCAACACCGCCGTGATCACAACATTTCATGGCGGATCCAGTGGCCATTGTTCCTACTTTGACCCGTTCGATGACATCCTAATCGCCGGAAATATCCTCTTGGTCGACGAAAACCGAACCAAATGCTTTCACTGATTCAATCCCTCCATCTGAGGATGGTATAGCAGAGGCCAATGATCCCATTTCAGATCCACTTCTTTGGGGCATTTTTGATTCTCCACCCAGTGATTCTCAGGCGGGTCACTCTGAATTCCGCTGTGATACAAGCCACCGGCAAGAATGCCGCCAACCGGAAAATCTGGAATTCGGAACCCGGTGCAACGATGGACTTGGCCACTGCCACTGGTTCCATATAGTTGCAGTTGTTGCCAAATACTTAGAGAAATAACCCATACGAATGGTGTTGTCAATTCTTTATTGTTCCACTTCAATGGGTAGATGCGTCTTCATAAAATAAACAGAGACAAATGGTTTACGAGATGTACCCTGAATTTTTCTCAAGAAAAATATCCAAAAAGTAAACTATATTATGTAGATTTACCAAAACTATATTATGTAGATTTACCTTTAAGTTGCCATGAAACGGACCCCAGTCAGAATAATCCAAATTTTTTGTTTCCTAAATTCTTTTCTAGAAATCATGACTAATTCGTTTCTGGGAATTTAATAAGGGGACTGGATCTCAAGCCTACCACACCTACTGCCATGTTAATTGATTTTGATGTGATAGCGAGTGAATGGGATAAAGAGTTGGGACAAAGAATCTCAACAATAGAATCGCTACATATATTTGCATGGTACAAGATAATTGCTTTAACAGTAAATCCTGATTCTGACCTGTACTAGTTCATTGATTTATTTGATTCTTGACTGATTTAGTTAGGGACGAAAAGACATGGTGCCTAGAAGTGACACCTGCCCCCTCAAGTTTAAATTATATTTTTTTTAGTTATAATTTTATAATTTGTCCTTCCTCAAAAATTATAAATATCCCTCTTAAAAAAAAATTTAATTTGCCCCCCTGAAAATTTTTTCTTGCTCCGCCATTGAATCTAGTTACATGTTTTGTCATGCTCGAAAATCATATTACGGGACTAGTTCAATAAGTCAAAGAATGTAAAAAAAAAGATCCTACACAGACCGAATATAAGCGCGAAATTAAAGGGAATATCCTACATGAACACCCGTTGAAAAGTCAAAGGCTCGAGGGTTGACTAACTGAGGTGAAGTAAGTCAAAAAGTCAACTTAAGAAGTCTCAGGTACATTTTTGGGTAGAGGTATCGACACGTGAAGACAAAAATCAAAATTTAATTTGTGAAATGTAGATGTCAACACATGGGTTTTAGTTGTCGACACATGAAGACAGAGAAAAAAACTTAAGGGATGCAACTACAAGTGTCGACACATGAAATCAGTGACCAAATACCAGCATGAAGTGTCGACACATGAAAATCAGATGTTGACACATGAAGCTAGTGACCAAATGCTAGCATGAAGTGTCGACACATGCATATCAAGTGTTGACACATGAAGACAGAGAAAAAAACTTAAGGGATGCAACTACAAGTGTCGACACATGAAATCAGTGACCAAATACCAGCATGAAGTGTCGACACATGAAAATCAGGTGTTGACACATGAAGCTAGTGACCAAATGCTAGCATGAAGTGTCGACACATGCATATCAAGTGTTGACACATGAAGACAGAGAAAAAAACTTAAGGGATGCAACTACAAGTGTCGACACATGAAATCAGTGACCAAATACCAGCATGAAGTGTCGACACATGAAAATCAGGTGTTGACACATGAAGCTAGTGACCAAATGCTAGCATGAAGTGTCGACACATGCATATCAAGTGTTGACACATGAAGTTAGTGACCAAATACCAGCATGAAGTGTCACACATGAAAATCAGGTGTTGACACCTAGGCTCCATATCATATACAATTCATCAAAATGAGGGGCGAAGCCCGGTACAATAATATCAATTTCAAATGGGCTAAACACTTGTCCGTATAACATTAACATCAAAACAAGTTCATTTACACATTTGAATCAAAAGGGCTAACATGCGCCCAACAACGAACACATGTAATAAATGTAATTCAAATATATCTTAAGATTCCAAACTACCAAAAGAATTACATGCTCTCACTTGAATTATAACAAGACATCTAATGAAACTAAGTTCAAGAGAAAATCTTCTAA
>BRYE01000014.1:11329574-11334574 GCA_030159115.1 Actinidia arguta var. hypoleuca | reverse complement strand
TCGGAGAGCCATTTCTGAAAAACAGCTCTGATGCCCGGGCTCACCATTCTTGTCTTGCAGTTCGGTCCAACCGCCAGTAGCTTCCAGCGGCGGCCACCTACAACAAACATTTAACCACCGTGAGTGTCTATCTTTGATTTATTTCCATCTCTTACATTGTACACAAACCCAAACTTAGCGCAACTTGTCAATAAAAGTTTTTTGTTGTTAATCTTATTGTAAGTTATAAATCTCTATGTTGAACGAAAAACTACTGAGCAAACGCATAAAAATTTTAACTTAGGATTCTAAACTGATTTGCTTAGTATCCTTTTTATATTCTACATTTGGTTTCTTTATAACAAAAAACACACAGAAAACATATTTAATGAATTGTTTTTGAAAGGGTAAACTTTGTTGACCTTCCTAGGTTTATGAGGATTCTGACAAGTACAGTCATCTCTCCTGTAGTTTTAAAAATAATAATAATATTCCTTACTTTTGAAATCAATGTCAAGATTCTCTTTGGATCTAAGTTTTATGCAAAAGTGACAAGATTACGTTTTGAATTAGGACTTCCAAAAAAAATTTCTTAATTCACCAATTAAAATAAATAAATATTCTTTTTAAAAAAAAACTGATAACAAAGTTTATTTTTTAAATATGTTTATATTAGGAGCACTTAAAAAGTAAAATATTTAGTTTATTTTTTTAAAAAAAACTATTAATAAGAAAGTTTATTTTTTTAAGTACACTTTTATAAAGAATACTTAAAATGTAAATTATTAATTCTTTTTAAAATAATTAATTATTAATTAAAAAAATAAAAATTGAGTATTTTACAATTAAATGGTGTTTTGAAGGGGGAAAAAGAGAATATTTACTTTAAAGAGTGTATTGAGAAATATTTTTGAAAGCCCTAAATTAAAAGATAATTTTATTATTTTTGCACAAAAAATAGTTCTAAAGAAAGTAAAGAAAGTCAGTGTTATCTTTTAAAATAAATGAGAGGTAGTTGTATTTGTCAGAAACCTCATGAGAGTTCAGTGAAATTTACCCAATTTGAAACCGTTTTTATCGAAATTGTTTTTGACACTTGTTTTGGGAAATTTTGTTTTAAAAGAATCCTTCCAAAAATACAAAAAAAAATAAAAATTTGATGACCATTTACACTCGAAAACTAATACTCTATAAAAGCAATGAGTCATTTTAGTTTTAAAAGCAATTTCTAAAAAACACTTTGCAAAACTGTTTTTGAAAACAAACAAGGTTGTATTTTCATTTCTTTGCAACACAACATACAGATTTCTTCCAACCCCTACCAACTCTTTTCAATCAAGAAAACGGCTATGGCAGGTCGAGCCCAGCCTCAGCCTCAGCCTCTCACTTCTCTCAACCACTTTCTCACTTAGGTTCTGTTTGATAATATTTAAAAACTAAGTTTTTTTTAAACTTGCTATCAAAAAAGTCAATATTTTTTGACTTTTTGACTTTTTGACTTTTTCTTTAGCTAAAAATAAATAGAAAAACAAAAACGCCAATTTTTTAAACTTTTTTGCTTATGAACTTAAAAAAAATGAGCTGAAAAACTGATACCAAACGGAGCCTTAATCTCTCAACCCCTCTTACTGGTCACTTCCATCACCACACTACTCCAAGCCCTAAACCCCTATGGACTGCGACAAGAGTGTTTGCGAAAGGATCACGCACGGCGTCGTTCCACTTTATTTGACTAGAGCACATGTTGGGTGGACCGCACGTTTCCCAAGCTACTGCATCAATCCAAAGCCATTTTGTTTGACTGGTGTTGGGTGAGGAAACAAAAAAAAGAAGAAAAATAAAACGTGTGGTTCTCTCAACGCAGCTACCCAAGTCCCTACATCAATCCAAAGCAGCAACAGAACGAAAAAGAACAAGAAGACGACGGCGATGGCGAGCTCAAAAGCTACAGCAACTTGCTCCTACTTAACAGAAAATGTGAGTCATTCGAAAAATTTTGGACAAACCCTAGAAATTTAGGAAATTTTGTTTAATTGATTTAGGGATTTGGAAAAATCAAGGCTTTTTTTTTTTAGAAGATCATGTTAGCCATTGTTCATGTTGAAATTGTGATTTAGGGATGAAGGAACTTTTTGGATTTGAATATATATTTTCTTGAATGTATTTTTTGGTCTTTTGCTCCATATTATATATTTTTTGGTGATATTTGTAAATAATCTCTCAGTAGTACTTAAAATTTTGAGTGAGAAAAAAAAGCTTGTATTTTCTTCCTTTGTTTGATTTGTTCTACGTTAGTTCGGTATTGTCTGCATTTACTGGGATGAGCTTTCAGCATTATGTAATTAATTCTTCAATTCTCCTTTGTTTGGTTGTTGCCAAAACATAGGAAAAAGAAAGATCAAATTTTTTAGGGTCCCCAAAAAACATATATATACTATGAATGTATTTTGATGTTGGTGATTTGTCACTGATAAGCATGCTCTCACCATGCTTTTCGCAATTTGAATGTTTGCAATAGTTTTTCATCAATGTTGTGGAACCTAAAAACATGTTTTTCTACAGTTTTAGTAAATGGTATTTTGCTTTTGAGGGCAAAAAAATGGAGAAATTCATATGGTAAGGAAAATTCATTGTTATCATGGTAAGGGGAAAAAACAAACATTACATAGAAGTCTCTCCACATCTTAAAACTAATATTTATCTTATTGTGTTTTGTTTCCATCACAAGAATCATGTCATCTACATCTAGTACCATTTGTTGGCGCCGTGGTGGACGTGGTGTTGGTGGCCAGGAATTGAAATATGACGACAAATACTATGACTGTAATACAATTGCAGCGATTTTGATTGTAAGGTCAATGAAGCCTACTAAGGGGAGACTCTATCAAGTTTATCAACTTAGGATATGTGAGTTCTTCAGCTGGTGTGAAACCCATTCAGGTTGGATCTAATTCAGTAACCTTAGAAGAGCGATTTGGTCATTGGGACATTTCCAACAACTTGGAATTTGACCGCTTACAAATGAGGATGGAAACGCTTGAAGATTCAAATCGTCTGCTCTTGAAATTGTTGATCACAACCACAGTTGTTGTTTGTATTTTAGGTGCATTAAAATGAATGTTGTAATTGCACTTTGGCAGTAGCAAATTTATGGCTCCATCCCTAAGAATTTTTTATTTTTTTGTTTATCAAATAGGTAAGTCCCTACGTAGTTTTGATGTCAGTTCACCTAGTTTAATTTTTGATGATATTTTGTTGATAAGAGCAAATAATATAGTAAAATACCTCATGTAAAAATGAGTGCCCAAGAAAAAAATTAAACGATTAAGTAAAGAAATAAACTATTAATTTGTATTTTACCTTATAAGCTTTGGTTATCTTCTTGTTTGCCTTCATATTTTGGCCATGGGCATTCTCAGTTTCTTTGGACTTCTACAAGGTAAGTTCACCCAAAAAATTACAATATTTAGAACAAGTCATATTAATAGGTAACATCAAATAATGCATTTGCTAATACCTTAGTTTCAATCTTCTTTTTTTTGCCTTCACATGTTTCTCAGTAGTACTCTGTAGTCGCTTCTCTCGTGGTCTCCCCCTTTGAGAACATGAAACTGGATCCATAATGTTGGTGCTCTCCTTTGAAATTCCCACATATTTTTCTTTGGAGGTGGAATCTACACATGCAAATGTATTACTTCCTTCGCAAAGAATTTGATCTTCCATCAACTCCGCTTTGAGTTCACGTACTCGCATCATTACTTGGTCAACCTTAGGGAAAAAAGGGGTTGCTATATTAGCAACCTCATGGAAAGCGTTGCACATTTTATCAAAGTTAAGTCCCTCAATATTAGCAGACTTGTCATAACTTATTCGAACTTTGTTATGAATCCTTTTTCACATTTTGACTCCATCTTCTCAGTATATACTTCTTGGGAATTTTGTAAACTTGATTATGTAACATTACCACGATTTGATGCTTATAGACGATACCCCTGAAGCTAAGCAATTGGCAATTACAAATAGTTTCATGGGTGTCCTCATCGAAATATACCTCAAAGGTACACGCCGCACATTCTCATCAAATTCTATGTCTTCTAGTATCTCATACATTATGAAACCAGAACCTGTTGGGTCACTTTTCGACAAATTACAACTAATCTTTCCAACTAACTCCTTTTGGAACTCTTGAAACTTATGCAACGTATATTCTTGTTGAAATTGCCTCTCAAACTCAAATGTTGTTATACATTGGATGTAGGAATTGCAACACCGAAAATCTTCATTGTTTTCCAATTCCACCTTCTTTGCCAATGCATTTTCATATTGCTCCACGAATTGTTTCAAAGTTGTCTTATGATTGATATAACCATCAAAAAATGCATGCATTTGTTCACTTCGTTGTGTGCTTAACATTCCAGCCCAAAACATATCTTTCACAAATGCTGGAACCCAATGATGCCTCTCTTTAAACAATCCAAATAGCTATTCATTCTTATCAAGATTAAACTTTTCAATGAAATGGACCCAATATTTTTCAAATTCTTCTCTTATCAATGAATCATAAACAATATTTCGCATGTGAAAGGAAATTGATTCATACTACTTGTACCCTTTCAATTTTTCAGGTAACTTTTTCATGATATGCCACAAGCACCACCGATGTCATGTATTAGGGGAAACAACTTCTATAGCATTTTTCATGGCTTGGCATTAATCAGTGACTATTGCAGGAGGAGAAATCCCAAACATACATCTCAGCCACGTATGGAGTAGCCATGTAAATGTCTCAGTATTTTCGTGTGAGATGAGTGCACACCCTAACAAAGTGGACTGTCCATGGTGGTTCACCCCAACAAAAGGAGCGAATGGCATGTCATGCCTGTTCACCAAATATGTGGTGTCAAATGTAACAACGTCACTAAACTCTTTGAATGCTGCCCTACTCCATGCATTGGCCCAAAATACATTTCTTAATCGATTATTTTCATTCAAATTAATCACATGGTAAAAGTCTGAATTAT
>BRYE01000014.1:11277074-11282074 GCA_030159115.1 Actinidia arguta var. hypoleuca | reverse complement strand
TAAGAACAAGTATTGCGAGTTCTATCGAGATCATGGTCATAACACAGAAGATTGCTTTCACCTGAAGAAGCAAATAGCCGACCTTATTAAACGAGGATATCTGAGAAAGTATGTAAGTGATCGCCCTCCCCCTAATTCACCAGAAAGAAGATACGGCGACAACCGACCTACTACTAGAGACATACAAGTAATCCACGACGGGTTTGGATCAGGAGCAAGCTCGAATTCGTCTAGGAAAAGGCATGCCAGGAGTGCTGGTAGGGTGTCCGAAGAAATATATAACCTCTCCTCGCCAATGGCCGATATATAGCCATCAATCACCTTCAACAATGATGACTTGAGAGGTCTACACTTACCTCATGACGATGACTTGGTCGTTTCAGCCATCATCGCCAATTTTACCGTCCAAAGAATCTTGGTTGATAATGGTAGTTCGGTTGACATCCTATTCATATCGGCATTCGAAAAGATGAAGATAGGGCTCGATAAATTTCATCCCTTCCTTACACCTTTGGTGGGCTTCGGAGGAAATGTGATTCATCCGCTCGGATGGGTTAAGTTGTCAGTGACTTTGGGAACAGAGCCTCGCCAAACTACTGTTTGACAAGACTTCATCCTGGTAGATTGCCCTTCCCCCCTACAATGCAATTTTAGGTCGCCCAACTCTAGGCGGGACTCGGGCGATCACCTCAACCTACCACCTAAAAATGAAGTTTCCCTCCTCAGCGGGGGTGGGTGAGGTAAGAGGGGACCAGAAAGTGGCCAGACAATGTTTTATTTCAGCTATGAAGATCGAAATCTTCCCAGCACCGAATGCCCAATAGAAATTACCGACCAACGATGGCGAGATGGAATTTCTGAGGGACGAGGTGGAATAGGTTGTCTTGATGGATCCCCGAGAAATCGAAAACACCAAACCACTTGAAGAAACTACCCCGATCTCCATACATCCGGAATATCCTGATCGCCACGTTATGATCAGAACTGAACTTACCAATGAATTACGCTGTGCTTTAGTGAAATTCTTGAAAAGAAACTTTGATTGTTTTGCCTGGTCACAGGGTGACATCCCGGGTATTGATTCCCAAGTCGCCATGCATAAGTTATATACCAATTCAGGACATCCTCCAGTTCGCCAAAAGAGAAGAAAATTTGCCCCCGAGCGACTTAGAGTTATTGAAGAAGAGGTGACCAAACTCGTCAAGGCTAAGGTTATCAAGGAAGCCCATTACCCGGAATGGCTAGCCAATGTCGTCGTCGCCTCTAAAAGGGGGAAGTGGAGAGTATGCGTTGACTTTCCTGATCTCAACAAGGCATGCCCAAAAGATAATTTTCCTCTGCCAAAAATTGATTTAATAGTCGACGCCACATCTAAGCATGAGCTTCTTAGTTTCATGGATGCCTTCTCAGGATATCACTAGATCAA
The DNA here is from genome assembly GCA_030159115.1 of Actinidia arguta var. hypoleuca. Taxonomy (NCBI): domain Eukaryota; kingdom Viridiplantae; phylum Streptophyta; class Magnoliopsida; order Ericales; family Actinidiaceae; genus Actinidia; species Actinidia arguta. The sequence continues at coordinate 11,280,648 of BRYE01000014.1, read as the reverse complement.
GATGTTCCCCCCCGACATAGAAAATACTTCATTTATCACAGAACGAGGATTGTACTGCTACAAGGTCATGCCATTTGGTCTGAGAAATACTGGGGCTACATATCAAAAATTAGTTAACAAGATATTCAAGGAGCTGATTGGAAAGACCATGGAAGTATACATAGACGACATGCTTGTCAAAAGCCTAGAAGCAGACGACCACATCGCCCACCTTGAAGAAGCTTTCAATATTCCGAGTAAACACCGGATGATGTTAAATCCTTCCAAATGCGTTTTTGGCGTATTGTCTGAAAAATTCTTAGGGCTCTTGGTAACCAAACGAGGGATTGAAACAAACCCAGATCAGATTCAGGCTCTACTCAGAATGAGCTCGCCCAGAAATATCCATGAAGTTCAGTAGTTAACTGGGCGAATTGTCGCCCTCAACCGGTTTGTTTCCAAGTCAGCGGACAGATGTTTACCATTCTTCAAAATCCTAAGGAAAAATTAAAATTTCCAGTGGACAGAAGAATCGGAAGGAGTGTTTCAACAGCTCAAAAAGTACCTGGAATCACCTCTTCTGCTTGTGGTGCCGACCACGGGCGAAGAACTGTTTGTGTACCTCTCTATTTCACCAACAGCAGTAAGTGCCGTGCTCATCCGAGAAGTGGACCGAGTTCAGAAATCGGTATATTATGTTAGTAAGGTCTTGATGGGTGCTGAGAATAGATACATAACGATAGAGAAGCTCGCCTATGCCCTTCTGATTGTCATCAGAAAACTTTGCCATTATTTTCAAGCCCATCCCACCACCGTGCTGACTGATCAACCTTTAAAATAGATTCTCCAATGACCAGACACCTCGGGGAGACTCTTGAAATGGTCCATCGAGTTGAGCGAATTTCATATTGACTACAGACCAAGAATGGCAATAAAAGCCCAAGCCTTAGCCGACTTCGTGGCTGAATCCACTCATGAAACTGACCCAAAAGTTCTCTCGGAGAAAGAAATTCCAAACTTAGACAAGAACCTCGGCAGCTCGGACGAAGAGCTTGGGAAATAGAAGTTATTTGTAGATGGGTCTTCCAATCAATACGGATGTGGTGCAGGGCTTGTTCTCCAAACCCCGGTAGGAGAACGGATGGAATAAGCTATAAGGATTGGATTTAAAGTCACCAACAACGAAGCCGAGTACGAAGCACTCCTCGCCGGATTACGGGTCGCCACCAGATTGGGAGTAAAGTCGATTGACGCTTATAATGATTCATAACTAGTGGCAACCTAAGTTCAGGGAGACTACCTCGCCAGGGACTTACGGATGACAACTTATTTAGATGAAGTCAAATGCTTAACTCAAAAAATCAAAAGTTTCACCATTCAATAGATCCTTAGAGATGAGAACAGAAAAGTTGACGCCCTTGCCAATCTTGCCTCGACTTTTGATTTCATATCAGGCAGAAGTATACCTCTGGAATTCCTGTCCAAACCAAGTATTGAGATCACCAAACCTGTCTATCCAACAGAAATGGACCCAACATGGATGGATGAGATCATCGCATACCTCCAGAATGGCACACTACCAGCAGATAAACTTCAAGCTCGCTGGATTCGATATAGGTCTGCGAGGTTCTGCCTACTTCATGAGATTTTGTACAAACGATCTTTTTCGGGTCTTCTCCTAAGATGTCTCCGACCTGACGAAGCCAATTATGTGATGAGGGAAATCCATGAGGGCATTTACGGAAATCATTCGGGGGCCAGGTCACTAGTAGGAAAAGCAATCCGCCAAGGCTACTTCTAGCCCCAGATGGGACGTGATGCAATAACATACACTAGAGAGTGCGACAAGTGCCAGAGATTTGCACCATCTAATCACCTTCCCCATACTGATATGGTGTCCATTACCAGCCCATGGCCGTTTACCTAATGGGGGATAGACATACTGGGACCTTTGCCTCAAACTCCATTACAGAGAAAGTTCTTGATCATCGTCATTGATTACTTCACTAAATGGGTGGAAGCCGAGCCGCTAGCCAAAATCACCGAGAAGAATACAAGAAATTTTGTTTGGAAAAGTATCGTCTGCCGATTTGGAATTCCCAAGGTTCTCATCTCGGACAACACTAGGCAATTCGACAACGATGGATTCAGACAATTTTGTTCGAATCTCGCCATATCACATCATTTTTCCTCGCTTGGTCACCCCCAAGCCAATGGCCAAGTCGAGGTTACTAATAGAACCATCTTGAGAAATTTGAAAACGAGATTGGAGAGATCCAAATGTGAATGGGTAGAAGGCCTATCGAGCATATTATGGGCATATTATACGACTAGCAGGATTCTTACTAGTGAAACGCCTTACTCCATGGTTGACGGATTTGAATCAGTGATACCCGTTGAGATCGGAATGCTGAGTTTTAGGACATCAAATATTGACAAAGATAATAATGAAGGCGAGCTGAGACTCAACCTCGAGCTCCTTGATGAAAAACGAGAACAAGCAAGCATACGCCAAGCAACTTATAAACATCAGATCGCCAAATATTATAATCACAGAGTAAGATACATGTCATTCTTACCTGGCGACCTAGTCCTATGAAAAGTTACCCTGTCTACTAGAGAGCCAAATGCAGGAAAGCTTGGCCCAACATGGGAAGACCCATATAAGGTCGTCAAAGTATCTAGACTAGGGACTTATTGGCTTGAAGATGTGAATGGAAAAGCACTCCCCCATCCTTGGAACGCAGAGCATCTGAAAAAGTATTACCAATAACATTCAGTCACTGAAAGTCAGCTCGCCTGGGCAATACAGTTGTAATCATTGCCATTTATCCTATCCCAATAAAATCTCCATTTCATTTTAATCATTTCGCCTATAACAAGTTAGAAGTCGTCTAAATCAAGATCGCCAGTTCATTGCAAAATGACGGAGGCATCTTGATCGCCTAATTCAAGATCGCCAGTTCATTGCAAAATGACGGAAGTATCTTGGTCGCCTAATTCAAGATCGCCAGTTCATTGCAAATTGACGGAGGCATCTTGATCGCCTAATTCAAGATCACCAATTCATTGCAAAACGACGGTGGCATCTTGATCGCCTAATTCAAGATCGTCAGTTCATTACAAAATGACAGTGGCATCTTGACCGCCTAAATCAAGATCGCCAGTTCATTGCAAAATGACGGAGGCAGCCTAAATCAAGATCTCCAGTTCATTGCAAAATGACGGTGGAATCTTGATCGCCTAAATCAAGATCGCCAGTTCCTAGTACAACGGCGAAAATTTAAAACACTAAGTAAATTATGTCAGTATGAATAAAATTTGCACAATCAGAACGATCATTCAGTTGCTCACACATCGCCAAAACTGAGTAATATTCATTCACGTGCAATTACAAAAAAAAAAAAAATTACATGCAATTACATCATTGCAAAGGAGGAGGGTTTTCATCGCCTTGAGGATTTGCGTCGCCCTGAGGATTTGCGTCGCCTTTTTCAACAGTTTCTTCCTTTGCCCCCTCTCCTTCTGCGTCCTTGTCCTCTTCGACGAGCAGGTCAAGATCAAGACCCATTTCCTCCAAGTCAATGGCAAGTTC
>BRYE01000014.1:11269574-11272074 GCA_030159115.1 Actinidia arguta var. hypoleuca | reverse complement strand
ACTACAGTGACCAAATGTGAACTTTGCGCATTATCTTTCTTTTGACAACCACCAATTATATTGGTCCACCAATTATATTGGTAACAGAATCGGATCCTTTATCATGATTTCTCCTCCTCTTATGATCTCATGGAGATTTTATTCTCATAGTGACCCCACATTAGTAAAACGATCCAACAAACAGAAAGAAGCCACGTGTGTAAGAAGTTTGGATTAGTGAAACTACGTCGCTTAGGAGTGTGCCACAAACGGAGAGATTAACTTCCGTTTCTTCACTTCATTTTGAAAACGCAAAAGGTGGACAACATGCTCATCTAAATAGAACAGTAAACAGCCTATACATGTCGGTGCCCAATTGAAGAAATCCCAAACGAAAATCAGATTTCCCTCTCTTTTTTTTTTTAATTTTTTTTATTGGGTTTATGCAATTTTCTACTACTGTAGTAAATCCAAGGGTGAAAGTTAAAAGAAAACAATACAATAAGCCAAACCTTTGAAAAAAAAGAAAAATTAGGCATAGGTCCGTGACTTAGACTTCGTATGACAATTAATCTATTAAGATTTTAATAAAGTATATAAATTTATGGACTTATAAGTTTTATAAGCTAAGATCCTCTAATTAAATGAGAGTTGTTTTGGGGACATTTTACCCTTGACTTTTTAAATAAAAGTCAAATAATATTTCATTACTTTATTGGTAACACCATTGCCGCCATCATTAAGAACAATGGAATTGAATTGTTTGTTGTTTTGAATAATAAAATTATTTTTAAAATTTTATTTATTATTTTTCACCACCATCGACATCGCTGTCAACACCGCTCATAACAGTAAAATTGTACTGTTTATTATTTTGAATAATAAAATTATTTTTTTAATTTTTTTAACTGCTTTCCATTGCTACCACTACCACAGTCTATAATATGAAATTGTATTGTTTGTTGTTTTGAATATTAAAACTATTTAATTTTTTTTTTACTATTTTTCACCACCACTGCCGCCACATTCTAGAACAGTAAAAGTGTATTGTTTGTTGTTTTGAATATAAAACTATTTTTATTATTTTTTTTACTGTTTTTCACCAACAGTACAATCTTTTTTTATTAGTTATAGATTCTTTCGCCAAGAGTAATAAAAATTATAATTTTTGATAATACAGTGAAAATAGTTCACTAATAAATGGAAAAAAATTATATTTAGTCGAAACTTGTTATAAAATAGTACTGAACGGATATTAATTTTTATCCGATCAACATAATTTTTATAGTATTGATCTTCACAACGAAATTTACAATATACACAATTTAAATAATCATAATAGAATTCAAAATACTTGAACTGCACTACAAGTCAAAACATTTCGATAGTAGAGAAGTTGTGTCCTCTTAAGAGAAGTGCCTTGAACTTGCGTAATAAAGTTTTTCTCTCTTGATAGGAAAATCATTGCCTGTTTCAACTTATAAGAGGAAACGGAAAGAAATTTCTGGGAAATTTTCTAAGTATTCCCTTCTTTCCTCGCAACATTCCAATCAATTTCTTTATCCGTCCCCTTTTTCTACGGTCTACCAATCACACAGGTTTTGGTTCTGTTTTTTTTTTCCGGGTCAATTCTATGCAACTTCCCAACCGAGAAAAACTAAGATATTAACAAAAAAGGACTTATTAGTTTATTGTTAAAAAGGTCAAAGTTAGGGTTAGTTCTACCTTCATATTTTTTTATAAATTTTCTCGTTGCTTTGTTTTTTGAAGTTTTTTTTTTGTCTTTCGTGAATTTTTTTAGCTATATTTTTCCATTTACTCTTGATGAGGTCTACAACCAAAATCAAAGCAATTAAAAAATCTAAACAAAGAAAACTAGAATAGGCATACCTAAAGTAATCTCGTTTGGGAACCAACAACAACAAAAAAAGTCTGCTTTTTTAACAAAATTTATTTGAGATATTTTCCTCTTTTTTTTTTTCAGTTTCCTCTTTAAAAAATATTGTTAGAAAAATATTCTTTAAACATAAATAAACAATCAAAATATTTTCAACTCATGTAATGTGCGGAATAAGATAACCCCCAACATTCCAGTTCCAATCCCTGTTTTTTTTTTTAGATTATCTAATTGTTTCGTCCATGAAACATGAAGCTGCTCACATAACCTATGTAACACATCAATTAGTCTACAACAAAATTCGTTAGGCTGTTATTCAGGCTACCTCTAAGAGATTCAAGGTCAAATATCCATAGCCATTAACAGTTGTAACGGAAATGTAATTGAACCGTCGTTCGTGGCCATATGTAACTTTCAAATTATTTATTTATTTATTTATTTATTACAATGAAATATATAACGTCTCCTCTTAATTTCACAAACCACAAAAACATTTCATGCAATAAGATATATAATTGACTCACATAGACTTTTGAAACTATTTCATTTTTTTAACATTCCCACACAAAGTTCAAAACTTTGAAATAATAAACCAAAACTATTTACATGGTAAAATATTTTTAA
>BRYE01000014.1:11259574-11264574 GCA_030159115.1 Actinidia arguta var. hypoleuca | reverse complement strand
CTTACCATATGGCTCCACGCGTTCTTCTAACACACGGCAGTTGACAGCTCCAACCAAGTTCCTCGCACCTTCCGCCATGACTAGACAAAAGACTTATTTTAGTGGAGGAAGACTTGCAACTTCTTGGAAAGGAACGACCACCATAACCCTTGTGTTACTCTCTTTTTGTTGTGTTATCTAGTGTTACTTTTTATTACCAAGTCAGTTAGGTTAATTTCTACACAACTAATACTCCCTCCTCCTTCCTAAATTGTTAGTTATGTTCGAGAGGTTTAACTTTTTAAGGGACGTGAAATTATATTATTGTATTATTAGTTTCATTTACTGGATGATTACGGTTTGAACTAGTCTGATTTTTGAAAAATTCAAAAATAAATCGTTCATAATGGTTCAAGAAAATTTCAAACAAAACCAAGTTGTCGAACCATTGAAACCAAATTGAACCGTAAAATGCGATTTTGTTTAGTTCAATTTCACGATTTAAAAGCATAATACCAAAATGCATACTATCTAACAAATAAAAAAATAACTTCCATGAGAAGCATGATACGATAGATTAGTTTAGTAGCATAAAAATCCAAATTGCGGACATAAGTTCCAAAATTATAATAAACCTAAACTTGAGGTTAAAATATAACCTAAAAGTTTAGAATTAGGTTTTCACTTTTTAGGCTTTTTTTTGTTACTAAAAAATATAAATAGTAGACAAACAATATTGGAATATTAATTAGTAATTATCTAATATAATATATATAAACATAAATATATTTATGTATAATTAATAATATATACGATTCGGTTTGGTTTAAAACTGTAACTGTAGTATAAAAATCGTAAACCGAACTGTTAGTCTACAGTTTAGAAATTTATAACCGTAACCTAACCATTCTAATAAAAAGCTAAACCAAACCCCATCGATCGTTTCGGTTTGGACGATTTGATGGTTTGATCAATTTTTTTCTCACCTCTAGTTCCAATATTTTCCTCTCTATTTTCCACTTTTAAATATATTTCTAGCTACTATTATTAAGGGTAAGTTTTTAAAAGTTATAAATTTTATGATTTAACTTTTCAAAATGCACAATTATATTGGGACATCTTAAAATAATAAAAAGGACCAACAATATAGAATGGGGGAGTAACTTTCTTCCTAATAATAACAATACAGGAGTATATGTAATAATGGTTGCCTAATTACAATTAATTATAACTTCAATAGTAAGAAACATGTCCTTTCTATTGAAAATAATTAACAAAAATGGAAGAACAATAGAGAGAGATGGCACGAGAGATTTACAGGAGGAAGTCAATAGCACTATTTTTCACAACTCAAATGGTTATATAAATGCAAGTTATGTATATGGATTCATAGAGAAAGAGACAGGATCACATGATATCTCTCTCAATTTAATCATAATCTTGTTAAACATTATCTCTAAGACTTATCTCTAATACTTTCACGAAGGACAACTTCTCTAAAGTTTCAAAATAAATTTTATCTTAAAATTGATTCGTTGTGCTTCTAGTCTAGGCCATCTCGATAGATAGAGAATTGTGAGTTGAGTAGAAAGAGAAGAGTGTCTCATCCTCCTTGTAATTCTGATAGTTTTGTTCTTTGTCATAGTGAAGCTTCTCTTCCCCTCCCGTCGATGTAGGCAATTGCCGAACCATCTAAATATTGCGTGTTATTTATTTTTTGCATTTATATTTCTATTTGTGCTCCATTACATCTACGTTTTTATGTTTATGCTTTTGTGTTTCTGGACTAACAAATAGTATCAGAACCAGGTTGGCAAAGTACGAAGAACAGAGCATTCTATATTGCTCTCGGTAAAATATGAAGAAGTTTAAATTTACATTTTGAGCACACCATGGCATAGAACATGACGAGTCGAAATCAACAATGCAAACTGCAGACCGAGATGACGTTGCACGCACCTTCACGCGCCACCAGAAGTTGGCCATTATTGTGCACGTGCCCCCACACACTGCTGTTGAAGTTGATTCAATGTCTCAGTTGCCAGAATGTGCCCCATGCGCCAAGCGGAGGAAGAAGATCAGTGGAATCACGCAGCTCATATGCCAGCTGCCATCAGCCCTAGCGCCAAGTCGAGCCAGAGCCCACTGAGCTGAAGCTAAACTGATTCGATTCGAGCTTAATAGAGCCAAGCCAGTCAAGTCAAGCTTAAGCCAAGCCAAGCCAGAGCCGTGTCAGCCTCCACATCAGCGCCAGCTCTTACTTGACATGTCAGCAGTCAAGCTGCCACGTCTATAGTGTGCAATGTCACGTTAGTGCCAGCTCAGCACCACATCAACATTCTTTCCTATGTCATCTTTAACACCACGTCAGCCTAGTATGAAGAAAAATTGCACTTTTTCCCCTATGGTATTTTGTGCAATTACGTTTCAATCCCATAAGTTTTGAAGATCGTAGTTCGGTTCAAGTGCAACTTGTGCCAGACTAACTTGGTCATTTTGGACGCAACCGCATACTCCATTTTGCAATGTTTTGCTTCAAAAGTTTTGTGATAACTAACTAAGTCGATAAGTAGACTGTGGGCATTGAATACTTCTCATTTTGCGCCATGATGAAGTTCAAGACTTCAAATTATGCGCTTTGGAAGCTGTGGATGGAAGATTTGCTTTACTACAAAAGACTTGTATGACTCTTTGGAGAACAAAGGAAAAAATCCATAAGCAATGAAGAAGGAAGAATAAAAGACAACAAACCCAAAAGCTATGGGTCAGATCAAACAATGGATTGACCACAACGTATTTTATCATTTTGCCCAAGAGACAGTAGTGTACACTCTCTAGAAGAAGTTAAAAACCATGTATCAGTCAAAGACTGCAAGAAACAAAGCTCTACTTATGAGAAGGCTTGTGAATTGTAAGCTCAATAGCCAGGCGAAACACACGAGCGAAATCAAAAGCTTAAGAAATCAACTTGTGTCCATGGACATGTTATTAGATGATGAAATGCAAGCATTGTTGTCTGATGGTCATATTTGGCACAATGTAGTATTGCTTGATAGATAGGAAACATTAGTTAATGTCTCTCAGCAACTCTGCCGTCCGATGGTCATATTTGGCATGATGTAGTATGATGTAGTATTGCTCTCCATTGGAGAAGAGGAATGTCTCCACATTGGAGACCAAGATGCTGAGTGGGGGGTGGGGTGGGGTGGGGGTGGGGGTGGGGGGTAAACACAGCAACCTTTTATCGCTCCACACCACATAGCATTTTTTTCACCTAGTACAACATTGGAGACTGGTACAGTGAGGATGGGAAACACTAACACTTCTATGATAGTGGAAATTAGAGAAGTCTAGATCAAGACCAAGGTAGGGTGTACCACAATGTTGAAGGACGTTTGATACGTCTTAGACCTTCAGCTGAATCTTATCTCGGGAATTGCCCTTGACAAGCAAGGCTACGAAAAGTCAATTTGGCAATGGCATTTGGAAGTTGACAAAAGGTGCCATGGTTGTAGATCGATGACATATTTGTAGTATGCTGTACAAAAACCATGTGAAGATTTGTGGTGTCAGTCTCAATGTAGTTAAAGATGATGCATCACCGAACTTGTGGCATAAGAGACTCGGACACATGGGGGAGAAAAGGGTTATCCATGCTGGCGAAGAAAAACTAGTCAGCATTGACAAACATATCAAATTAATCCCTTGTGAATATTGTCTATTCGGCAAACATCACCGAGTTTCTTTCCGTTCCTCTACGAGGAGAAGATCAGAGTTATTGAGCTTGGTCCACTTTAATGTGTGTGGTCCCATAGAAGTGGAGTCATTAAGCAAAAATCGATACTTTATTATGTTTATCAATGATGCTTCACAAAAGGTGTGGGTGCTTTCTGAAGACAAAGGACCAGGTACTCGAGACTTTAAGAGATTCCATGCAATGGTGGAGAGATAAACTGGAATGAAGGTTGAAATGCCTTCGAAAGAACAATGGAGACGATTACACTTCCAATGAGTTTGAGGGATCCCGATATTCGACATGACAAGACAGTTCCACGTACCCAATAACACAATGGTGTAGCCGAGAGGATGAACCGGACCATTGTGAAAATAATTAGATGCATGCTTAGCATGGTTAATTTGTCAAAGTCATTCTAGGGTGAAGCAGTTCGTATTGCTTGCTACTTGATCAATAGATCACCTTCTATTTTTTTAAAGTTTGAGGTTCTGAAAAAAGTGTGGTCTAGCAGGAATGCCTTTTACTTTCACTTGAGTGTTTAGGAGCATGGCTTTTGCACACATATCCAAGGATGAGAGACAGATGTTGGATGTCAAGTTCACTTCCTGCATCTTTATTGGCTATGGATATGAAGAATTCAAATATAAGCTATGGGATCCGAAGACAGAATCAGGTATGTTCTGTTCCAAGAAAATTAGATGTTTAAGGACTTTGAAAACCCCACAAAGTCCAGCAATTTTAGTGCTATGGACATTGTTATAGATCTTACACCATCACAAGTTACTGATGATGATGAAGATATGTACGATAAAGTCCCAAAAGAAAAAGAAGCCACAGAGGGTGTCGAGCAAAGGGAGCAGTGGCTCCACCAGAAGCTACAAAACCATCAAATGTTGAAGTTCTTATCCGCCCAGCCCAAAGCTAATGGGCCAAAGACTTCAAAAAATGGCTGGATACTAACAAATTCAAAAAGATATTCGAATTCAGATTACATTCTACTTACTAATGAGGGGGAGCCAAAGAGTATAAAGGAAGCCCATGCTCATACAGACATGAGCAAATGGATGTAGGTATGCAAGATGAGTTGACTTCCCTGTAGAATAACTAAATCTATGAGTTAGTAAAGCTTCCTAAGTGTAAGAGAGACTGAGAAACACATGCGTGTTCAAGCTGAAGAGGGATGGCAGTGGAAAGCTAATTAAGCATAAAGCTCTAATAGTTGTTAAATGATTCGAACAGAAAGGAATCGACTTTGACAAGATCTTCTCACCTGTAACATCCCATC
>BRYE01000014.1:11237074-11242074 GCA_030159115.1 Actinidia arguta var. hypoleuca | reverse complement strand
ACAACATAGAACTTATAGTCTGAGAGAAGAAGAGAAAACATATAACCAAAAAGAGAAAAAAAGAGTTATAGAAAGCATTGAGACGTAGAGAACTAATAATCATTATTATGTATAATGGATTTTATTCTCCCTCTCTGACGTGGACGTAGGCAAACTGCCGAACCACATAAATCTTCGTGTTCTGTTTTCTGGTGTGATTTCATTTATTTGTTTTTATTGTTTTCATAGTAAATCGATTCGTTCTTGCATAACAAGTGGTATCAGAGCTCCGATTTAGGGTTTCGATCTCTTCGATATGGTAAAGATGTCGAATACCAAATACGAGGTTGAGAAGTTCATTGACAAGAATAACGTCTTTCTATGGAAGCAACTAACGAAGGATATTCTAATCTAGCAAGGCATTTCTAAGGCTCTACTCGAAAAGCCCGAGAAGATGATTGGAAAGACTTTGATGCGTAGGCTACCTGTGCAATTCGTCTAAACTTAGGCGATGAAGATATTCACAACACCCTAGATAAGGATTTGGCACATGTAATTTGGAAGAATTAAGAAAGTCTATATATGAAGAATAATCTAGAGAACAAACTATACGTCAAGAAATAGTTATAAGGTTTGCAGATGAAGGAAAACACAATTTTTTTGGAATATGCTCTCCACACCTGTAAAGTCTATCACGAATGATACAAAACTTTGGCATATGTGGCTTGGTCATATTGGTGAGCATGGTATGTTGAAGCTTCACAAGAAAAATACATTGAAGGGTGTTAGGATGTGCAAGCTGGATTTTTGCAAGTATTGTGTGTATGGGAACCAATATAGATTCAATTTCATGACAAGCTCTCATACCAGTAAAAGTGTTTTTGATTATGTTTACTGAGATGTTTGGGGCAAGTGACAATGCTTTCTCACAGTGGTGCTCATTGCTTTGTCTGCTTCATTGATGATTATTTGAAAAAGATATTGATTTATTTTATGAAGTATAAGTCTAATGTTTTTAGTATTTTTAAGAAGTGAAAGTGCATGTTGAAAATCAAGCTAACAAAAATAAAATTATTCAGAATTGACAATGGCCAATAGTACACGGAGAATGGGTTTATGGCTTTGTGAATCAAATGGTATCACTCGTCACTTCATAGCTAAGAGAACTCCACAGCAGAATGGAGTTGCAAAAAGGATGAACAGATTGATAGAAAGGGCTAGATGTATGAGGTTCAATGCATGTTTGCCTAAGGTGTTTTGGGCATAGTTAGTTAGCATAGCGTGCGACATTATTAACAGATCTTCATCATTGACGACCATTGATTTCAAAATCCTGCAGGAAACTTGGTTAGGTACCAATTAATTTGTTGGATTTGCAAATCTTTGGTTGTCCTAGTTATGTGCATGTGTAGAGTACTAAAAGGTCAAAACTTGATCCAAAATCAAGAAAATGCATATTTTTTTGTTACAAAATTAGTGTAAAAGGATACAGGTTGTGGGATCTAGTTGCCAAGAAGAAGGTGATCAGCAGAGATGTTAACTTTGATGAACCATTTATGTTGAATCAAAATGAGGAGGAGACATTAGATGATGGGCACAAATAAAAATTAGTAATTAAGATGGAGTCTGACAAGCACAGAACATCGAGTGATATGGGTAATGTTGATACTAACCTACCACAACAACAAGAGGAGTCTTACACAATTGCAAAAGGCAAAGAAAAGTAAAACCAAAAAGCACCGGTAAGGTATGGCTTTTGAGGATATAGTTATCTTTGCGTTAGTACCTGGTACTGGAGATCCATTGTCTTATGGGGATGCTACAAGAAGAACATATAGAAATAAGTGATTAAGAGCTAAGTCAGGAGAGATTAAGTCACCGTCGAAAAATAGGACTTGGGAATTGGTGATATTACCTAAGGGGAAGAAGGTTGTTGGTTGCAAATGGGTATTCCGCAAGAAGAAAGCATTGTTAGAGAACGAAGGAGAAAAATATAAGGCACGATTGGTTCCTAAGGGTTACTCCCAGAAAGATGGGCCATAATGAGATTTCTTCACCCGCTGTGAAGCATACTTCGATGAGGGTAATTTTAGCAATTGTGGCAATGTATGACATGGACTCGGAATATCTTGATGTGAAGACAACATTCCTCCATGGAGACTTGGAGGAGCAAATTTATATGCAGCAACCAAAAGGATTCAAGGAACCTAGCAAGGAAGGCTATGTTTATTTGTTGAAGAAGTCCTCGTATGGATTGAAATAGTCTCCTAGCAAATTGGTACAAGCATTTTGATTCATTTATCACAACCCAAAAATGATGTTCCATTGTAATGTCATATCTTAGAGAACTAAATCGGCCATGACGTGCTGTATAACTAGGATTGGTCTCAAGAGGTTGAAAATTTCTTTTTGAGGCTTCTACTTGCATTCAATTGGTAGAACCAAAAAGTTCAACCGGTTAGGACAATCCATTTGATACTTCTGCTTCTTTTCTATTGGTTGAATACAAAGGCTCAACTGATTGAACATTGTCGATCTTTGTTTTTGCTCTTCTTCTATTGGTAAAACCTAAAGGCTCAACTGGTAGACTTGGAAAATCCTTAAACTTGGTGCAACCAACTCCCAATTGTTCCCGGCTCAATTGCTTGCCTCATCCAACCGCTTTTATAATCCATTGGACCTACAAAATAGTTCAATACACTTGCGCCAAATAACAGTTAAGTAGAAAAAATAATATACACAATATGATAAAGTGCAAGAAAAATATACAGATAAATAGCAATAAAACGTACAAATCATCTAGTGTCTACAACAAAGACACTAGTTCAAAAATTACAAGAAGATAGATGGGTTCCATTGCTAGAGAAATTTAAATTATTTTGCGAAACACATGATGTAGACATTCTTGATATAAATGCTAGTTATACAGCACGTCATGGCCGATTTAGTTCTCTAAGATATGACATTACAATGGAACGTCATTTTTGGGTTATGATAAATAACAGTTAAGTAGAGGGATTTTAATTGTGGTATAAATAGCAATGAGGGTATTTTAGTCATTTTGCTTTAGAATGCAATTCAGATTATTTAGTGGAACTAATTTGAATTAATTAAATTACTAAATTAAGTTATGAGATAACTAAGACTTTTAGTAGTTTAATTGAAGTCAAATTAAGACTCCTTAAGATTCTCATCCTTGCCTTAGTTGGAGACATAGCCTATATATATATATATATATAGGCTATGTGGGTTGTCAATCCTAATAAATTTATTTTCTATAGAAATTTTTGAGAGAAAAAATTTAAGAGCCCACACTATAAAATAATTGGTTAGGGTTGAGGGTAAAATGAGAGAAGATCAAAGGGTCTCGGAAACTAAAAAATAATCCTAAAGTGTTTAGGATTAGGATTCGATAAAAAGCAAGCTGTGAGAAAATTTTGCGTAGCAATCTGTTCATGTTTAACCTGTTGAACTTTTCTTCAACCAGTCCAACATGAACACGACAAGGCAATAATTACAGGACCCCTAGGCATGAAAAAACAATAATTGCAAGAATCTGTAGGCACAACAAGGCAACAACAACAACAAGAACTCGCAGGTGCGACAAAGGTCATCTAGGGTTCAGCTTTAATTCAATCTTGTGCAAATCAAGGTATATCTAACCCTCTTTTTTTATCGATGTTGTACGTTTTATATGACTTTAAGATATAAAAAAATGAAATATTTAAAATTATGCTTCTACTACGGGATACGATTCCCTTTAGCTTCGATGAAAGCCCTTTGCTTTCATCTTCTTTTTCTCTCTCTTTTGCCTCACAGTTAGGATTTTTATGATATTACCGTATATCAAATGCATCATTTATTTTTCTTTATTTTTCGTATCTTGTGAAAAAGTTTTATAGGTTTATAATTTAACCACTTAAAGCTTTAATATTTTTATTTTTACCCCAAGGTTCACCTATATTACAATTTTAATTGGGTAATACTATTTGAATAATATCTTAGATAAAAGATTTTGGGGGTGCGAACCTTTGGAATTTCAAAAAATATTTGGGGGTGCAAAACCTATTGTATCGTGATTATATTATATTTTTTTAGTATAATTAGTAAAAAAGATTTAAAATGGTAAGGGTGTGACTGCCCCCTACACCCCTTAGATCCATCATTATGTACCATCTTGTAACTTCAGTCCCATCTTTATATACTTAAAATATAGTTGTTGGAATAGATGATTTGTAGCTCCGTAACAAAGTTTTTCAATGATAACTTACCTTCTTGGTTCCCAATGGTAACTAGCCTTCTATGAATTCTCCTTATGGTGAAAGCCTTGAAAGCATTTATATTTGTTACAACGGTAACTTGCCTTTTTGATTCTCAATGATAACTTGTATTCTATGAAATTCTCCATATGGTAGAAGTCTGAAAGCATCTTATGTATATCTTTAATCTCTATGTGAATCCAATAATAGGATTCAAGTAATGCTCTATGGAATCTTCATTTGATTTCCTAACAAATCTTCCCTCGAGACTTACGATGCTTGAGTCCTACAAATTGCACAAAGATTAATCAGTCTCTAATTCACAACAATTACATTTGTTGTTATCATCAAAATCATCATGTAAAATATTGGGGCTAGCACTTTGAAATTCCCCAAGGAAATTGTCTTTGAATCATTCCAATAGTACTCAGACGAGTGTCCAGAACATGTTTTGGCGTACTCTCATGTACTTTTATGTCTTTTTAACATTTTCATACTTATTTTGGACATTTTTGAAAAATTGAGAAGCATGACCTTTGTTGTTCTTGGGTCTTAGTGATAAAAAATATTGTGGTAAAAATTTGGGAGAGCAACCAATAGTTAGAATTGCTCCTTGACCTCGACACTGGACCTCGGCTTAAATTGGGGTGCACAAATATAAAGGTGCCTGTGGTGCCTGTGTTGAGCGTATCTTTTTGTAATGGGGGAGCAGCCTTTATATAGACGGAGTAATGAGCCGTGCAGATAAATCACGGCGAGTTC
>BRYE01000014.1:11224574-11232074 GCA_030159115.1 Actinidia arguta var. hypoleuca | reverse complement strand
CACACACATGAGACAAACACACACACATGCACAAGCACAAGCACAACAGCCCATTCTCTCTCTCTCTCTCTTTTTCAAATGGCACGTACGCCATGACAAACCAACTTAATTGGCAAAATTACACTTCAACCCCTCCAACTTTTAAGTAATTATATTATTTTCTCTCAACTTTAATATCCTCTTTAATTCATTCAATAAGTTATGAATCTTATCTTCTCTCACCGAGGAGGATGAGGATGAAGAGGGGGAGGGGCGAACAAGGAAACTGTTGAGAAAGGCGATATAAATCCTCCTCCCTCATAATTTTTTTTTTGCGATGTGTAATTATATTTGAACGAATGATCATTTTACTTGTTCAAATTTTGTTTGTACTGGCGTCAATTGCTTGGCACCCTTAATTATAATGGCGATAACAAATTTTGATAATTTGGCGATATAAGTTGGTTTTATAAACAGGCGATCAAATTAACAGGCGATAAAAATGCCTTCATGAATGGGCGATTTTAATTTTCATGGCAATTAAGATGCTTTCATCGCTTAAAAATGAACTGGCGATCTTAATTTTGGCGATTTCCACGTTGGCGATCAAGATGCCTCCGTTTAAAACGAACTAGCGATCTTGATTTCGGTGATCAAGATGCCTCCGTCGTTTTTATAATGAATTAGCGATCTTGAGTACGGCAATCAAGATGCCTCCGTTGTTTTGTAACAAACTAGAGATCTTGAGTACGGCGATCAAGATGCCTCCGTCATTTTATAACGAACTGGCGATCTTGAGTACGGCGATCAAGATGCCTTCGTCGTTTTATAATGAACTGGCGATTTTGAGTACGGAGATCAAGATGTCTCTGTCATTTTATCAAGATGTTGGTGACTTCCATCCTTCAATTGGTGATATATCGACGAACAATGACGATTAAAATAAACTAGAAAAATGTTATTGGAATAAACTGGCCATAATTACAACTGTATTGCCCAGGCGAGCTAATTGTCATGGCGACCATATTGTCACTGGTAATACTTTTTCAAATGCTCAGCGTTCCAAGGATAGGGAAGTGTTTTCCTATTCATATCTTTAAGCCAATAAATCCCTGGTCTAAATACCTTGACGACCTTATAGGGGCCTTCCCATGTTGGGCCTAGCTTTCCTGCGTTCGGCTCTTTAGTAGATAGGGTAACCTTTCTTAGGACTAGATCGCCAGGTAGAAATGTCTTGTATTTGACTCTCTGATTATAATATTTGGCGACTTGGTGTTTATAAGCTACTTGGCGTATGTTTTCTTGTTCCCTTTTTTCATCAAGGAGGTCGAGGTTGAGTCTCAGCTAGCTTTGATTATTATCTTTGTCGAAATTTGAGGTCCTAAAACTTGGCATTCTGATCTCGACGGGTATCACCGATTCTGTCCCATAGACCATGGAGTAAGGTGTAATCCTGCTAGTTGTATGATATGCCCAAAGTATGCTCGACAGGTCTTCTACCCATTCACTTTTTGACTTCTCTAGTTTTGTCTTTAGATTCCTTAGGATAGTTCTGTTAGTAATTTCAACTTGTCCATTGGCTTGGGGGTGACTAGGAGAGGAGAATTGATGTGAAATGGCAAGATACGAACATTCTGAATCCATCATTGTCGAATTGCTTGGCGTTGTCCGAGATGAGAACCTTAGGAATTCCAAATCGGCAGATGATACTTTTGCACACAAAATTCCTTGTATTCTTCTCAGTGATATTGGCGAGTGGCTCTACTTTTACCCATTTGGTGAAGTAATCAACGGCGACGATCAAAAACTTTTTCTATAACTGAGTTTGAGGCAAAGGTCCCAGTATGTCAATTCCCCATTGGGCAAATGGCCATGGGCTGGTCATTGGTACCATCTCAGTATGGAGGAGGTGGCTTACTAGTGCAAATCTCTGGCACTTATCGCACTCTCTGATGTACATTGTTGCATCTTGTTCCATCTAAGGCCAGAAGTAGCCTTGCCGAATTGCTTTTCGTACTAGCGATCTCGCCCCTGAATGATTTTCACAGATGCCCTCATGAATCTCCCTCATCACATAATCGACTTCATCAGGTCGGAGACACCTTAGGAGAGGACCTGAAAAAGAGCGTTTATTCAAAATTCCATGAAAAAGGCAGAACCTCGTAGATCGGTATCGAATCCGACAAGCCTGGAGTTTATCCGTTGGCAGTGTGTCGTGTTGGAGATAGGCGACGATCTCATCCATCCATGTCGGGTACTGTCGGATAGATAGGTTTGGTGCTCTCAATACTCGGATTGTATAGGAATTCTAGAGGTATATTTTTGTCTGATACAAAATTAAAAGTGGAGGCGAGATTGGCTAGGGCGTCAGCTTTTCTGTTCTCCTCTCTGGAAATTTGGTGAATGGTAAGACTTTTAATTTTTTGAGTCATGCTTTTGACTTCGTTTAAATAAGCCACCATCCGCGCATCCCGGGCGAGGTAGTCTCCTTTGACTTGGTTTGCCACTAGGTGTGAATCACTATAGGCGTCTATGGAATCTACTCCTAATCTTGTGGCGACCCTTAATCCGATGAGGAGCGCCTCGTATTCAGCTTTGTTATTGGTAGCTTTAAACCCAATTCGTATAGCATATTCCATCTGCTGTCCTGACGGAGTTTGGAGGACAAACCCTGCACCACATCCATGCTTATTTGAGGATCCATCTACAAATAACCTCCATCTCCCAAGATCCTCATCCAAGCTTCCGAGATCATCTTTCGATCTCCTCAATGTTGAAACTTCTTTCTCTGAGAGAACTTCTGGATCAGTTTCATGAGTGGATTCAGCCACAAAGTCGGCTAAGGCTTGGGTTTTTATTGTCGTTCTTGGTTTGTAGTCAATATAAAATTCGCTCAACTCGATGGACCATTTCAAGAGTCTTCTCGAGGTGTCTGGTCATTGGAGAATTTGCTTTAAAGATTGGTCAGTCAGCACGGTGATGGGGTGGGCTTGACAATAGTGGTGAAGCTTTCTGTCGGCGATCAGAAGGGCATAGGCGAGCTTTTATATCTTTACGTATCTATTCTCAACACCCATCAAGACTTTACTAACATAATATAATATTTTTTGAACTAAGTTTTCTTCTCGGATGAGCACAGCACATACTGCGGTTGGCGAGATGGATAGGTACACAATCAATTCTTTGACTGTGGTCGGCACCACAAGCAAAGGAGGCGATCCCAAGTACTTTTTGAGCTGTTGGAATGCTCCTTCCGATTCTTCAGTCCATTAAAAATTTTAACTTTTTCTTAGGATTTTGAAAAATGGCAAGCATCTGTCAGCCGATTTAGAAACAAATCGATTGAGGGCGGCAATTCGCTCAGTTAGCTGCTGAACTTCATGGATATTTTTGGGCGAGCTCATTTTGAGTAGAGCCTAGATCTGATCCGGGTTTGCTTCAATCCCTCGTTTGATTACCAAAAATCTTATGAACTTTCCGGACAATATGCCAAAAATGTACTTGAAAGGATTTAACATCATCCGGTGTTTTCTCAGAATGTCGAAAGCCTCTTCAAGGTGGGCAATGTGGTTGACAGCTTCAACACTTTTGACTAGCATGTCATCTACGTATAATTTCATGGTCTTTTCAATCAGTTCCTTGAACATCTTGTTTACTAATCTTTGGTATGTTGTTCC
Organism: Actinidia arguta var. hypoleuca; assembly: GCA_030159115.1. NCBI lineage: Eukaryota > Viridiplantae > Streptophyta > Magnoliopsida > Ericales > Actinidiaceae > Actinidia > Actinidia arguta. The sequence continues at coordinate 11,228,418 of BRYE01000014.1, read as the reverse complement.
AGCATTTTTTAGACCAAACGGCATGACCTTGTAGCAGTACAATCCTCGTTCCGTGATAAATGAAGTCTTCTCTATGTTGGGGGGAAACATTTTGATCTGGTAAAATCCTGAGAAGGCATCCATGAAACTAAGAAGCTCATGCTTAGATGTCCGACATTCTTCAAAATTGTTTTAATAGTCGACGTCACATCTAAGCATGAGCTTCTTAGTTTCATGGATGCCTTCTCGGGATTTCACCAGATCAAGATGTTCCCCCCCAACATAGAGAAGACTTCATTTATCACGGAACAAGGATTGTACTGCTACAAGGTCATGCCGCTTGGTCTAAAAAATGCTGGGACAACATACCAAAGATTAGTAAACAAGATGTTCAAGGAACTGATTGGAAAGACCATGGAAGTGTACATAGATGACATGCTAGTCAAAAGTGTTGAAGCAGCCAACCACATCGCCCACCTTGAAGAGGCTTTTGACATTCTGAGAAAACATCGGATGATGTTAAATCCTTCCAAGTGCATTTTTGGCGTATCGTCCGAAAAGTTCCAAGGATTTTTGGTAACCAAACAAGGGATTGAAACAAACCCGGATCAGATCCAAGCTCTACTCAAAATGAGCTCGCCCAGAAATATCCATGAAGTTCAGCAGCTAACTGGGCGAATTGTCGCCCTCAACCGATTTGTTTCTAAATCGGCTGACAGATGTTTGCCATTCTTCAAAATCCTAAGAAAAAATCAAAATTTTCAATGGACTGAAGAATCGGAAGGAGCATTCCAACAACTCAAAAAGTACTTGGGATCGCCTCCTTTGCTTTTGGTACCGACCACAGGCGAAGAATTGATTGTGTACCTATCCATCTCGCCAACCACAGTAAGTGTTGTGCTCATCCAAGAAGAAAATCGAGTTCAAAAACCAGTATATTATGTTAGTAAGGTCTTGATGGGTGCTGAGAATAGATACGTAAAGATAGAAAAGCTCGTTTATGACCTTCTGATCGTCGTCAGAAAGCTTCGTCATTATTTTCAAGCCCACCCTATCACCGTGCTGACTGACCAACCTTTAAAGCAAATTCTTGAACGACCAGACACCTCGTGAAGACTCCTGAAATGGTCCATCGAGTTGAGTGAATTTTATATTGACTACAAACCAAGAACGACAATAAAAGCCCAAGCCTTAGCCGACTTTGTGGCTGAATCCACTCATGAAACCGATCCAAAAGTTCTCTCGGAGAAAGAAATTTCAACATTGCGGAGCTCGGAAGATGACATCGAAATCTTGGACGAGGATCTTGGGATATGGAGGTTATTTGTAGATGGATCCTCAAATCAGCATGGATGTGGTGCAGGGCTTGTCCTCCAAAACCCGTCAGGGCAGCAGATGGAATATGCTATATGGATTGGGTTTAAAGCTACCAATAACGAAGCTGAATACGAGGCGCTCCTCACCGAATTAAGGGTCGCCACAAGATTAGGAGTAGATTCCATGGACGCTTATAGTGATTCACAACTAGTGGCAAAACAAGTCAAAGGAGACTACCTCGCCCGGGATGCGCGGATGGTGGCTTATTTAAACGAAGTCAAAAGCATGACTCAAAAAATTAAAAGGTTTACCATTCACCAAATCCCCAAAGAGGAGAACAGAAAAGCTGACACCCTAGCCAATCTCGCCTCCACTTTTGATTTTGTATCAGACAAAAATATACCTCTGGAATTCTTGTACAATCCGAGTATTAAGAGCATCAAACCTATCTATCCAAAAGAAATAGATCCGACATGGATGGATGAGATCGCTGCCTATCTCTAGCATGGCACACTACCAACGGATAAACTCCAACCTCGTCGGATTCGATACCGATCTGCGAGGTTCTGCCTTTTTCATGGAATTTTGAATAAACGCTCTTTTTCAGGTCCTCTCCTAAGGTGTATCCGACCTGATGAAGCTGATTATGTGATGAGGGAGATTCATGAGGGCATTTACGGAAATCATTCAGGAGCGAGGTCGCTAGTACGAAAAGTAATTCGGCAAGGCTACTTCTGGCCTCAAATGGAATGAGATGCAACAACGTACCCTAGAGAGTGCGACAAGTGCCAGAGATTTGTGCTAGTAAGCCACCTCCCCCATACTGATATGGTACCAATGACCAGCCCATGACCATTTCCCCAATGGAGAATTGACATACTGGGACCTTTGCCTCAAGGTCCGTTACAGAAAAAGTTCTCATCACCGAGAAGAATACAAGGAATTTTGTGTGAAAAAGTATCATCTACCGATTTGGAATTCCTAAGGTTCTCATCTCGGACAATGCAAGGCAATTCGACAATGATGGATTCAGACAATTTTGTTTGAATCTCGCCATTTCACATCATTTATCCTCGTCTGGTCACTCCCAAGCAAATGACCAAGTCGAAGTTACTAACAGAACCAACCTAAGGAATCTAAAGACAAGACTAGAGAAGTCAAAAGGTGAATGGGTAGATGACCTGTCGAGCATACTTTGGGCATATTATACAACTAGCAGGATTCCTATTGGCGAGACACCTTACTCCATGGTCTATGGGACAGAATTGGTGATACCCGTCGAGATTGGAATGTCAAGTTTTAGGACCTCAAATTTCGACAAAGATAATAATGAAAGCGAGCTGAGACTCAACCTTGACCTCCTTGATGGAAAACGGGAGCAAGCAAACATACGCCAAGCAGCTTATAAACACCAAGTCACCAAATCTTATAATCCGAGAGTCAAATACAGGTCATTCCTACCTGGGGATCTAGTCTTAAGGTTACCCTATCTACTAAAGAGCTGAACACAGGAAAGCTAGGCCCAACATAGGAAGGCCCCTCTAAGGTCATCAAGGTATCTAAACTAGGGACTTATTGGCTTAAAGATATGAATGGGAAAGCACTTCCCCATCCTTGGAACGCCGAGCATTTAAAAAAGTATTATCAATAACATATATGGTCGCCATGACAATTAGCTCGCCTGGGCAACACAGTTATAATGATGGCCAGTGTATTCCAATAAAATTTCTCTTGTTTATTTTAATCATCATTGTTCGCCGGTATATCACCAATTGAAGGATGGAAGTCACCAACAGCTTGATCGCCGTACTCAAGATCTCTAGTTCGTTATAAAACGACGGAGGCATCTTGATCGCCGTACTCAAGATCGCCAGTTCGTTATAAAAACGACGGAGACATCTTGATCACCGAAATCAAGATCGCCAGTTCGTTACAAAATAATGGAGGCATCTTAATTGCCGTACTCAAGATCGCCAGTTCGTTATAAAATGACGAAGGCATCTTGACCACCGTACTTAAGATCGCCAGTTCGTTATAAAAATGGAGGCATCTTGATCGTCGTACTCAAGATCGCCAGTTCCTTACAAACGATGGAGGCATCTTGATTGTCGTACTCAAGATCGCCAGTTCGTTATAAAACGACAGAGGCATCTTGATCGTCGTACTCAAGATCTCCAGTTCGTTATAAAATGATGGAGGCATCTTGATCGCTGTACTCAAGATCGTTAGTTCGTTATAAAAACAAAGGCATTTTGATCACCGTACTCAAGATCGCCAGTTCATTACAAAACGGATGCATCTTGATTGCCATTTCATTACAAAAATGACGGAGGCATCTTGATCGCCGAAATCAAGATCGCTTGTTCATTTTAAATGGATGCATCTTGATCGCCAACATGGAAATCGCGAAAATTAAGATCGCCAGTTCATTTTTAAGCGATGAAAGCATCTTAATTGCCATGAAAATTAAAATCGCCCATTCATGAAGGCATTTTTATCGCCTGTTAATTTGATCGCCTATTTATAAAACCAACTTATATCGCCAAAT
>BRYE01000014.1:11209574-11212074 GCA_030159115.1 Actinidia arguta var. hypoleuca | reverse complement strand
GCTCCAGATCTAAAGGGCCTTCACCGTAAGATACACGGTATGGCCGAACAGATGAGAATCATGAACGAAAATAATGCCCTTCTAATACAACACCTCATCTCCTCCTCCGACACCTCCTCGTCGCTCTCATCTCTCGGGTAACAATGAATCCCAAAGCCACCGTAGTACAGGGCGAGATAGGCGGCAGCGTTCTCCTAGTCCCCGGCCATGACGAGAAAGGAGCTCCTCTTTGTTAGAATCGTGATCATCCAGCAAAACTCCAGTGCTGGAAGGCGAGGAAGTCAGGCGAGGGAGGTCTCCTCATCGGTTCGATCAGTTACCTAGGCGCCAAGACAATTCCACTTCTCAAAAAATCAGGGAGCTAGATACCCGTCTAGATGCCATCAACACGGGAACAGCGCTCCAATAACTATAGACACTTTGATTAGACAAACTTTGCCACCTTTCACCCAAAGAATATTGAAGGCCAAAGTGTCGTCCAAGTTCAAATTACCTACTCAGCTCGGAGTCTACGAGGGGAAAAGGGCCCCTATGGATCACCTGGATTCTTATAAAAACTTGATGTCTCTCCAAGGGTACTCAGAAGAAATTATGTGCAAGGCTTTTTTTGCTACACTTAAAGGGTCGACGAGGTCGTGGTTCTGGAAATTATCTCTTGGAACCATTGATTCCTTTGGCGATCTGAAGTAGCCTATTCGTCGTCAATTTTATGAGCTGCAGGATCAGGCAGAAAAATGCATCCCATCTCTTCACCATTCACCGGAAGGAGACATAGAACTTGAAGGATTATGTGAAACGGTTTAATCAGGCCATATTGGAAGTTGAAGATCCCAACGACAAAGTAGTCATCATGGCAATGATGAAGGAACTTTGCCCTGGACCCTTGTTTGACTCCCTGTCTAAAAACGTTCAAGAAATGTTATCCGTTCTCCAAAGTAAAGCTGATAAGTACATCGCCGCAGAAGAATTGGCCGAGGCCAAACGAAGGCGAAGAGGAAAAGATGATCATAAAAGAAAATAGCCTGATTCAAGGCGATCTGATTACAGGGATGATGAACCCAGGAATAAGAAACCCAATCGAGATTCAAGACGAACCAGCGAAAGGCGACCCCGTACTCCACCTCGCTGCACAGAATTGGTGTTACCCCCCCTCAACGCTCCAATTGCCCAAGTTCTTATAGAAATCAAGCATGAAGAATTTGTTAAGTGGCCTTTAAAAATCAAAACTGATCCTCGAAAGAGAAATAAGAACAAGTACTACGAGTTTCACCGAGAACACGGCTATAACACAGAAGATTATTTTCATCTAAAAGAACAGATAGCTGACCTTATCAAATGAGGATATCTGAGGAAATATGTTAATAATCGCCCACCGCCCAATTCACCAGAAATGAGATATGGCGACAACCGACCAACTGCTGGAGATATACAAGTAATCCATAGAGGATTTGGATCTGGGAGAAGTTCAAATTTGTCCAGGAAAAGGCATTCCAGAAGTGCCAGTAGGGTGTCCGAAGAAGTATATAACCTCTCCTTGCCAATGATCGATATTCACCCACCAATCACATTCAACAATGATGATTTGAAAGGTCTACACTTACCTCATGACGATGCCTTGGTCGTTTTTAGCCATCATCGCCAATTTCAACGTCCAAAGAATCTTGGTTGATAATGGTAGTTCAACTGATATCCTATTCATATCGGCATTCGAAAAAATAAAGATATGACTCGACAAACTGCACCCTTTCCTTACGGATGGGTTAAGTTGCCAGTAATCTTGGGAACAGAGTCCCACCAAACTACCATTTGGTAGGACTTCATCGTAGTAGATTATTCTTCACCCTATTACGCGATTTTAGGTTGCCCAAGTTTAGGTGGAGTTAAGGCGATCACCTCAATCTACCACTTAAAAATTAAGTTTTCCACTTCAACGGGGGTAGGCGAAGTAAGAGGCGATTAGAGGGTGGCTAGACAATGTTTTATTTCGGCCATGAAGATTGAAACCTCCCCAGCCCCGAATGCCCAATAGCAATTACCGATCGACGATGGCGAGATGGAACCTCTGAAGGACAAGGTGGAACAGGTTGTCTTGTTGGATACTCGAGAAATCGAAAACACCAAACCCCTTGAAGAAACAACTCCGATCTCCATACACCAAGGATATCCTGATCGCCACGTTATGATCGGAACTGAACTTACCAATGAATTACGCTGTGTTTTAGTAGAATTCTTAAAAAGAAATTATGACATTTTTTCATGGTCACAGGGTGACGTCCCAGGTATTGATCCCCAAGTCGCCATGCATAAATTATATATCAATCCCGGACATCCTCCAGTTCTCCAGAAGAGAAGAAAATTCGCCCCCGAGCGATTAAGAGTTATTGAAGAGGAGGTGACCAAACTCGTCAAAACTAAGGTCATCAAAGAAGCCCATTATCCAAAATGGCTAGCCAATGTTGTCGTCGCCCCTAAAAAGGGAGAAAGTGGAGAGTATGCGTTG
>BRYE01000014.1:11194574-11202074 GCA_030159115.1 Actinidia arguta var. hypoleuca | reverse complement strand
GCGATCTGGCAGGAATATGTAAATGGAATGGAGCTCGATTCATTAAATGTATAAGGCGACCTGGAAGGTGAGTTTGGAGATATTGGGCGATGTACTCTGCTCGGAACATTTTATGATTCAGGATTTGTTCGGATTATTCCACATCAGTAGCCCCCTACTCAAAGTGCCGAGATATTTGGGACCTTTGAGTAATTAAAAAGTCGTTGGCCCGCGTGGGTGCGCATTAAATGCGCCCCTCCTCTCGGTTTGACACGTGGATGGGCATTGAATTCTGCAGAGAAGTTTAGGGGATTGGGCGGCGCCATAATGATGAGTTTTGGCGGGATTGATGGTACCGGGCTCGAATTTCAAAATGTTGATTAATCTGAGTCATTGAAGCGGATGAATCTCATTCGTCAATTTCCCTTATATATAAGGGACCCTGCCCATTCACTTTTACCCTTTTGCTTGACCACCATTAGTCTCCCTCTCCTAGTTCTTGCTTCCGGTTGTCTTTCCTGCGTTACGTCCCTGGTCCTGCCTGTGATCGCCTCTTCTTAGCACAGTAAGTAATCGTTCATTCTCTCTTTTACTCGATTGTATGTCCCATAGATCTACAATGAGTCCTACTTTGGATTCTTTGCCTTCGTGGATCTCAGACCATTTAGGAGAAGGTTCATCATACTTTACTGACAAGGTTAGACAATCCCCTAGGTCGCCAATGGAAGATCCATCTGTTGCCGAGGTCATTCCTTTAGATAACATTCATCCCTCTGTAACTAAGGAACATAATACTTTGACCCTTGAGGAGCTCGGCTTACTAAGGGAGACTTATTCATTCCCTCAGGGTGTACAGCTTAGACTTCCTGAGGAGGGCGAGACCATTATTTCTGCTCGCCCTGGAGAGGTGGCTTTTTATGAGGCCGCCTTTCCCGCGGGCCTCCGTTTTCCTATTCCTATAATTATTAGGTCAATTTTGCTTTTTTATAAAATTTGTCCTGCTCAGCTCGTCCCCAACGCCTGGCGCAGTATTATCGGCGCCGTGACGTTGTGGCGAGTTCACAAGTTCGTGATGACCCTATCCGAGTTTAGGAATATTTTTTCCCTCACTAATAATCCTAAGCCGGACCAAGGGTGGCTGTACTTCAAGGCGAGGTACAAGAAAACTATCCTTGGAGGATACCCCAGCAACGTGAAGGGGTGGAAAAGCAGGTTCTTTTTTGCTTCCGGGGACAAATGGGAGCTTTTTGATGAAGAACCTCGGGAGGGAGTACCGCGGATTTCGAGGTCATGGGGAATTCCAGGTCGGCTTTTATTTTGCCAGCGTTGGTTTATTAATTAAATAGATCGGTATTAACATGGCTCTCTTTTCAGATAAACGCTGCAACGAGCTGCCTACGTTGCTGTCGTTCGAGCAGGAATTCTATGATCAAATTTCCAAGTCGGTGGCGGGACGTGGGCGCTACAATGTCCCCATGATTTTCAAAACCAAGGCTTTTGGCCGGATTTTCAGCTCGCCTGGTCATACAGAATCAGGATCGGAGGGCGATCATCCGCAGCCGTCATCTACATCGGGTAAAGCGGGTGAGTCCCGCTCTTCCCGTGGTGAACTCCCTCAAGATGGCCAGCCCCAAGATGATTCAATAGAATATATAGGGACTATTAGGAAAGAACTGAGGAGGGTTGCTCCTCATATTCCCAACCTGACTTTATTAAGATGGTCGGGGGGAAAAATCCGAGACCCTGTCCTTGAATTTTGCTCAGCGTTGGGATCGAGCTCGGTCTCGACATCAGAATCCTGGTCGGATTCCGAGCTACCCCCCGAGCTTAGATCGGATGGTATAAACCCTTGCTACCTTTGTATATTTTTTTTACGTTTGATATATATCTTTTTTTTTTTTTTTTTTTTTTTTTTGCAGCGATGTCGAGGAGAATCAGTCTGAAGAAGCTCGACGAACGGGTAGAGAAAGCCCGAGGTGAGAGTTCATTCCAAAAATCTGGTCCCCCTCCTGCAAAGGGGGTGGTCATTGGCGAGAAACGTCCAGTGGATGAACCTCCCTCCTCGCCGAGTAAGAAGGCGAAATCCGGGGGTGATTCCAAAGGCAAGGGACAAGCCCCCATCCCCAAGCCAAAAAAGAAATCTGGTCCAGCACATCATCCAATAGCCCCTTCTTCTGGTCCCGGGGAGGGAAGCTCGCCCTCGTTGGGCACTGCACTTGGTCCGAGGGCCTCCATTTTGGGGAGCCCTTCGGTGGCCGAGAAGATCCTTTGAGGGGTAATCCCCCCTATGGATCATGAGAAGGTGGGGCAGCTCACTCTGGACCAGACTGCCTCAAAATTTATTCACGCCCTTGGCCAGGTATTATTTTGATACTAACTTAATACGTTTCATCCTTGTCAAATTTGATCATTTTGAACTGATAGGATTTGTTTGTAGCAGGCGCTTGTGTTCGGGTCGTCTCTGGCGGTGAAGAGCAAGGAGACCATTGAGGAGGCCACCCTTCAACAGGGGCGAGCTGCCTCTTTGGACACTGAAGTTTCTCGCCTTCAGAAATTATCCTCTGATCTGGAGCAACAATTGGCCGAGGCGCGAGTTCGGGAGCAGCAGGTCGGCGACGAGGTCGCCAAAGTCAAGGCTGAAAGAGATGCCTTCTCCGATAGTCTGACAAAGGCAGGGCTTTTGGTTGAAGACTTGAGGGGGAGAGTGGAGCGTGCGGGGCAGTTGGCTGTTGAGGAATTTAAATCCTCGTCAGATTACGCTGAGGCTGATGAAAGCTCATCCTCGAGGTATTTTGGTGACGGGTTCGATTTCTGCAAATGTCAGCTACGCCATCATCATCCCGACCTGGCCATAGATTTAGAAGAGATGCGTCTTGATCTTGACCTGCTTGCCCTGGAGGATGAAGGAGAAGGAGAAGGGGGCGAGAAAGAAACTGTTGAAAAAGGAGACGCGAATCCTCTGGGCGACGCAGCTCCCCAAGGCGAGGACAACCCCCCCTTTATCATAAATGTAATTTGTAATGTGAATGGTCATGAATATAAACGTCGATTTTTTCGACAATTTTGCATGTTGGTTTTTATATTGTATCCTTGTGCAATTCTTTCGATGATCTGGCGATCTTGAATAGGCGACCAAGATGCCTCCGTCATCTTTCGATGAACTGGCGATCTTGAATAGGCGACCAAGATGCCTTCGTCATCTTTCGATGAACTGGCGATCTTGAATAGGCGATCAAGATGTCTCCATCTTTTGATGAACTGGCGATCTTGAATAGGCGACCAAGATGTCTCCGTCATCTTTCGATGAACTGACGATCTTGAATAGGCGATCAAGATGCCTCCGTCATCTTTCGATGAACTGGTGATCTTGAATAGGCGACCAAGATGCCTCCGTCATCTTTCGATGAACTGGCGATCTTGAATAGGCGACCAAGATGCCTCCGTCATCTTTCGATGAACTGGCGATCTTGTATAGGCGACCAAGATGTCTCCGTCATCTTTCGATGAACTGGCGATCTTGAATAGGCGACCAAGATGCCTCCGTCATCTTTTGATGAACTGGCGATCTTGAATAGGCGAGCAAGATGCCTCCATCTTTCGATGAACTGGCGATCTTGAATAGGCGAGCAAGATGCCTCCATCATCTTTCGATGAACTGGCGATCTTGAATAGGCGACCAAGATGCCTCCGTCATCTTTCGATGAACTGGCGATCTTGAATAGGCGACCAAGATGCCTCCGTCATCTTTCGATGAACTGGCGATCTTGATTAGGAGATCTTCATTTTGCACTATTGTTGAAATAAACTAGAGAAATTTTATTACTCAGAATAAAATCTAGGAGTTACAAGTATTTTGCCCAGGAGAATTATTGAAAATATTTCTTCAAATGTTCAGCGTTCCAAGGATGGGGGAGTGTTTTTCCGTTCATTTCTTCCAGCCAATAAGTCCCCGGTCTAGTTACCTTGACGACCTTGTAGGGGCCTTCCCATGTTGGTCCTAATTTCCCAGCATTTGGCTCTTTGGTTGACAGGGTAACTTTTCGCAGAACTAGGTCGCCCGGTAAGAATGATCTGTGTTTGACCCTCTGGTTGAAATATTTGGCGACTTGATGTTTGTGAGCTTCTTGGCGTATGCCTTCTTGTTCCCGCTTTTCCTCAAGGAGGTCGAAGTTGAGTCTCAGCTATCCATCATTGCTGTCTCTATTAAAATTTGAAGTCCTGAAACTCGGCATTCCGATTTCGACAGGTATCACTGACTCAGTTCCATAAACCATGGAATAAGGCGTTTCACCAGTAGGAATCCTGCTAGTAGTGTGATATGCCCATAATATGCTCGGCAAGTCTTCCACCCATTCCCCTTTGGATTTCTCCAATCTCGTTTTTAAATTTCTGAGGATGGTTCTGTTAGTGACTTCTACTTGGCCATTGGCTTGAGGGTGGCCGGGTGAGGAGAAATGATGCGATATGGCGAGGTCCGAGCAAAATTTCCTGAATCCGTCATTGTCAAATTGCCGGGCATTGTCTGAGATAAGAACCTTTGGAATTCCAAATTGGCAAATGATACCCTTCCAAACAAAGTTTCTCGTATTCTTTTCCGTGATTCTGGCCAGCGGTTCAGCTTCTACCCACTTTGTGAAGTAATCAATAGCTACGATCAAGAACTTCTTCTGTAATGGAGCTTGAGGCAAAGGCCCTAGTATGTCGATTCCCCATTGGGCGAATGGCCAGAGACTGGTAATTGGCACCATCTCAGTATGGGGAAGGTGGTTGGATGGAGCGAACCTCTGGCATTTGTCACATTCCCTGGTGTATTTCGCTGCATCCTGTCCCATCTGGGGCCAAAAGTAGCCTTGGCAAATCGTCTTTCGTACCAGCGACCTTGCCCCCGAGTGATTTCCACAGATGCCTTCGTAGATATCTCTCATCACATAACTGGCTTCTTCAGGTCAGAGACATCTTAAGAGGGGACCAGAGAAAGATCGTTTATATAAAATTTCATGTAGTAGGCAGAACCTTGCAGATCTATGGCGAATTCGGCGAGATTGGAGTTTATCTGCTGGCAATGTACCGTCTCGAAGGTATGTGGCGATCTCATCCATCCAGGTCGGATTTGTTTCTGTTGTACAGACGGATTTGGCGACCTCAATGCTTGGTTTGGACAAGAATTCTAACGGTATACTTCTGTCTGATATAAAATCAAAAGTTGAAGCAAGATTTGCTAGGGCGTCTGCTTTTCTGTTTTCTTCTCTAGGGATTTGTTGAATGGTGAACCTTTTGATCTTCTGAGTTAAGCGTTTAACTTCATCCAAATAAGCTGCCATTCGTACATCCCTAGCGAGGTAATCTCCCTGAACCTGGTTAGCCACTAGTTGGGAGTCGCTGTAGGCTTCAATTGATTGGACTCCAAATCTAGTGGCGACCCGTAATCCGGCGAGGAGGGCTTCGTACTCAACTTCGTTATTGGTGACTTTGAACCCAATCCGTATGGCGTATTCCATCTGTTCTCCTTCCGGGGTTTGCAGAACAAGACCTGCACCGCACTCGTGTTGATTGGAAGACCCATCAACAAACAATGTCCATTTGTCGAGCTTTTCCTCCCCCGAGCTCCCGAGGTCATTTTCTGAGTTGTGAATCCCTTCCTCCGAGAATTCTAGATCGGGCTGGTGAGTGGATTCGGCCACGAAGTCGGCTAAAGCTTGGGCTTTTATTGCCGTCCTCGGTTTATAGTTAATATGGAATTCGCTCAACTCAATGGAACATTTCAGTAGTCTTCCCGAAGTATCTGGTCGTTGAAGAACTAGTTTTAACAGCTGATCGGTCAATACGGTGACGGGATGGGCCTGAAAATAATGGCGAAGTTTTCTGGCAGCGATCAGGAGGGTGTAGGCGAGCTTTTCAATCATTACGTATCTGTTCTCAGCACCTATCAGGACCTTACTAACATAATATACCGGCTTTTGGACATGGTTCTCCTCTCGGACGAGCACAGCACTTACTGCTGTGGGCGAAACGGCGAGGTATATGAACAATTCTTCTCCCGTGGTCGGAACCACAAGCAGAGGAGGTGACCCCAAATACTTTTTAAGTTGTTGAAAAGCTTCTTCCGATTCTTCTGTCCACTGGAAATTTTGATTTTTTCTTAGGATTTTGAAGAACGGTAAATATCTGTCCGCTGATTTGGAAATAAATCGGTTGAAGGCGGCAACCCGTCCGGTTAGCTGCTGGACTTCTCGGATGTTTCTGGACGAGCTCATCCCAAGCAGAGCTTGAATTTGGTCTGGATTAGCTTCAATCCCACGTTTGGTTACCAGGAATCCTAAGAATTTTCCGGATGATACGCCAAAAATGCATTTGGAAGGATTTAACATCATCCTGTGTTTCCTCAGAATGTTGAAAGCTTCTTCAAGGTGGGCGATGTGCTTTGCTGCTTCGAGGCTTTTCACTAGCATGTCGTCTATATATACTTCCATGGTCTTTCCGATTAGCTCTTTGAACATCTTGTTTACCAATCTTTGATAAGTAGCCCCGGCATTTTTTAGACCAAATGGCATGACCTCGTAGCTGTACAATCCTCGTTCCGTGATGAAGGAAGTTTTCTCTACGTCGGGGGGAAACATCTTGATCTGGTGATATCCCGAAAAGACATCCATGAAGCTAAGAAGCTCGTGCTTTGATGTGGCGTCGACTATCAAATCAATTTTTGGCAGTGGAAAATTGTCTTTTGGGCATGCTTTGTTGAGATCAGTGTAGTCCACGCATACTCTCCACTTTCCCCCCTTTTTTGGGGCGACGACAACATTAGCTAACCATTCTGGATAGTGGGCTTCCTTGATAACTTTAGCTCTGATGAGTTTGGCGACCTCTTCGTCGATAACTCGAAGTCGCTCAGGGGCGAATTTCCTTCTCTTTTGGCGAACAGGAGAATTTGCTGGTTTGATCTGTAATTTATGCATGGCGACCTGAGGGTCTATCCCCGGGACGTCACCTTGGGACCAGGCAAAAACATCGAAGTTTCTTTTTAAGAATTCCACTAAAGCATCGTGCTGTTCTGCGGCAAGTTCTGTTCCGATCATGACGTGGCGATTAGGATATTCCGGATGAATGGAAATTGAGGTAGTTTCTTCAAGGGGCTTAGTGTTTTCAGTTTCTCGGGGATCCATCAAGACCACCTGTTCCACCTCGTCCCTCAGGGATTCCATCTCGCCATCGTTGATCGGTAATTGCTATTGGGTATTCGGTACCGGGAGGGTCTCGATCTTCATGGCCGAAATGAAACATTGTCTGGCCACTTTCTGGTCGCCCCGCACTTCTCCCACTCCTGCCGAGGTAGGGAACTTCATCTTCAGGTGGTAGGTTGAGGTGATCGCCTTAATTCCGCCTAGAGTTGGGCGGCCTAGAATGGCATTGTAGGGGGAAGGGCAATCAACTACTATGAAGTTCTGCCAAACAGTAGTTTGACGAGGTTCTGTCCCCAAAGTAACTGGTAATTTGACCCATCCCAGGGGATGAGTCAGATTTCCT
>BRYE01000014.1:11169574-11179574 GCA_030159115.1 Actinidia arguta var. hypoleuca | reverse complement strand
TTACACTTGAAAGTTTTGTTTGGATCTTTAGTCTAGTTTTCTAGAGAGAGTGGGAAGGTGAAAAACTTGTATTTCCTTGAAGTTTTTCTCTTAAAGGGTTATAAGTTGATTTTATTTTAAGCTTTGAATATTATCTAAGGCGAATTAAATTTCCATTTCTATTATAACATTTTGTTAATTTTTTTTGCTTAATGGTTTATCTTTTATCTATGGTTAATTTTTCTATGTTTATGGAGGGCTAAATCTTTAAGTTTGGTCCAAGAACTAATTCATTCTCCAACCCTTAGAATGAACTAGTCTCTTCTTCTCTTTTAAATAGTTTTAATGTTGTCTACAATTGAATGATGGTCGTTCTAAGATCAAAACTTGAATTGCATAGATCTTTGATTATTTGTTAACAATATTCTTTGGTACAAATAATGCTTAGATCACTTGTATTCTAAGTATTTGAAATAACATACACATCTATTTTCATTTCAATAGACATATTACACAAACTTTATTGCAAAATCCTCCGACCAAGATCATCTTGCCTTGATAATTGGTTGAGTATGTAAAGAAAGAAGAAACTAGAACATCTAAGCTAAGAGAAGGAATTAGGTACTTGGATCATGTCATCTTAACATATTCGATGCAAACTCAGTGATACAAATCGATCTTTCAAATAAATAATTTTACACTTCTTCTACTTGTAGTGCACTTGACCTTGAAATTAAAGCTCCTTGTGAAAATGACCTCGGGACTTCCAAGTATTGTGCTTCACTGACAGATTCCTACGCTTGGGAATTACAAAGAGAGATAACATCAGAAAGTGACAAGCAACGAGCTGATAGACAACCTCTCAAGTTTGGACTCTAGTGCCTTGCTGTAAGGGGACAAATTATACAATGATGTAATCTGGCCTTGCTAGGGCAAGGACCTCTGTCGAGCCACCGCTAGGAAGCAAGCTCGGTGGTCCCCTACGTCGGAGCTCGATGCAGACACCATTGGGCACTGGCCTTGCTAGGGCAGAGTTTTACATCGAGCCCTTGCTACAGAGCGAGGTCGTAGGTCCTCTACGATGGAGCTCAAAGCAGTCACTACTGAAGACATACCATTCGAGCCAAGGCCTTGGTTACATCAGAGGCGTCGTAACTCAGCAAGCTTAGAATAATAACTACGCCAGAAGCTCGGGCGAGGGACAACGACTGGTGATATTCCCGAGAAATGTCAGGAGAAAGAAGGTGATTTGCACGTCAGAGTTCCTTCTAACAGCCCTCGCACCTGGATGGAAACGCTGGTAGTTAATCATGAGCTATTAGCCACACCATAGGGGCATGGTTGGGTCAGTCGCCTACTTACTGACACAACAGTCGACGTGTATAAGCACGCTTCGAGCTTTAGTCTGTTGAGTGACCAAACAACTAACGCGTCAAGCCATGTGCTGAGTTAAGGAATAAAAAAGAACATTGTTGTTCTCACAGAATTACGTGCAACCTTGCTATCTAAATACACATATATTTTCTCTCTTTACATTTTTGGACGTTTAACTTGACCGTCGGAGGGCTGTTTTCTAGAAACAGCTCCTGCAACAGGCCTCATTGTTCCTGTGCTTGTAGGTAGGGCACCGCTGGTTAACCGGATGGAGGGTTAAAACTACCTATGCAGTCGTAGAACCGCCGCGGGTGTCTATCCTCGATTTTCTCTCCTTTCACTCAACAAACTATAACCCCGCAATTGCCTCACCTATTTTCGATAAGTTTTGACTCCAGTACCTTATCACACCTATACAAGTGATTTTCTCTCCAAAACCACTCACAAAAGAAAGCTATAACAAGAGGAAGAACAAGGGTGATAATTTCCCTTTTACAATTTAAGATTAACACTCAAATCACTCTCTAAAGTGTAGGTAAACAAATGATAAGAATTTTCTCTAAGTAAAAAACCCTTTGAAAGCTCACTAACTTCTTGTTCTTCCCCTCTTGATGTGTTCTTCTCTTTATATACTTGAAAAACTAGCCGTTAGAATGTAGGATTTGCATCTCCATAAAAATTTATTCCAACAGTAACTTTCCTTCTTGGTTCCCAATGGTAACTTTCCTTCTTTGGTTCCCAAGGATAACTTACTTTATATGATTTTTCTTCACATGTTAGAAATCCTTGGAAGATGGCTTGTAGAAAAACTTTCAGCATTTTCTTTTTGTTCATACATAGATAACATTAAAATAAATTAGCCAAAATTTATCTCAACATATATGTTTGTTATCATCAAAATCATTATGTAAAACGTTGGGACTAACTCTTATTATGTATAGCTAATCTGGTCCTTATTAGAACTAATGAAAATGTTTCATTTCAGATCATGAAATGCGTGCTTACGAACTCAGCATTAGTAGATCTAAATGGAAGAAATAAAAGTGGAGACACAGCAATGGACATTCTATTTCTAGCACGTAGTATGTCAGGTCAGGAAGATTTGGACTGTGATATTGAGGACGTCCTTCAACAAGCTAGAGCTATGAGAAGCAAGGATATTGTACCAAATGTGTTTCTGGAAAACGAAAGCAAAGGCTTAATGGTCGTTTCATCCCTTATTGTAACAATTGCATTTCCAAGCTGGAGTGACCCCTCCAGGCAGTACTTGGCAAGATAATTCAAATAAACGTAGAGCTGGAGACGCTATAATGTCTTATAAGTATCCAAATGCATACCCATATTTCCTCCACTTTAACACGATATAGTTCATTATTTCTTTAAGCGCAGTCTTGTTGCTCCTTCACAAACTACTGTCAAGGACTAGACTTGTTGTGTGGATCAGAGCTGTGATCACAAGGTTAACTGTCATAGCCATGACATTTACTTATGCATATTCTATCATTGTCATCACACCAAAAAAGTATAGCACTCTCCTAGTCATGATATTGTTGTCACAATTATAGTACGGGTCTCGCTTATGTCAATCTTGGTCTTTACACGCCCAATGGGAGTGATTCAAAGCAACGTAGAATAGGTAAGGCGGCGGAGAGGAATTCCAATTTTGACATTGGAATTTGGCTTGACAGAACCCAAATCAAACAAACCAATGCTTGATCGATCTTCATGTTTATGGGAATTTTGTTATAAATTGTCGTATCTTAATAACAACACTCCTCTCCAAGAGCAATGTACCAATTAAGACCATTGGAATGCCCAAGGTGCTAAGATACAACCTTTCCTTACCTTATTCCGTTTTCAAAACACATATACATGCCTCATTAAAAGGTCCCCCAATACCTCCTTACTCCATTCGCAACGTTCTCATTCAATTCGGTATTTTTCTAACTAAACTATGTATTAATTTTATGCGGTTCAACCCTATAATTAAATTAGACAAAATTTTTATGACTTCAACCGGATCTCATTCCCAACATTTGTCATATTTTTCATAAGTTTCTCTATTTTTTAACTAATTTTCGCCAAATATCATCTTAGTTTTTATGTGTTTTTTCTAATATATATGAACTATATATATTATACGTTCCATTCCAAATATGTTCATATTCTTTCCTAACTGGCCGAATTCAGACATCCTTTGAAATAGCTGAATTCAAAGTTTGCATAATCGAAAACAGTTACAATTTTTCTATAAAATAGTTCGGTTCAGACAACTCAAGATGGTAACCTCATTTGCGATCAAGCTTAGTGATTTGTACAAACCTTCCTAATTTAAATCGAGCTTCCCGTCCACCGTATCCTTGGTATTTTCAATAACTTTTCTCAAAACAAGGTCACCAACCGAAAATTCTTTGTGTTTCACCGTATGAGTTCATTTCCTCTTCTTTCTTCAACAAGGTCAAGGTCGCGAGCTAGCACCTCAGCATTGTGATTATTATAGTAAGCTTCGGTTCAAATTGCAGACAACCTGGCACCTAGAGGGGTTACAGATTCAAAATCGATATCCAAAGAGTAAAACGTTATGTTCATTGCCTTTTGTGGTGTCGTTCAGTAAGCCCATAATACTCTTAAGAGCTCTTCGACCCGTTTGACTTTGGGTTTTTTAGCTTCTTTTTGATCTTATTCATGATTATTTTGTTGGTTGTCATTGCCTGCCCATTGCACTGTGGATAGCTCGGCGTTGAATTGTAAAACTCAATTTTTAGCTCATCCAACAACCTCTTGACTTTATGACCCCATAATCTGGGGTCTGTTATCTGACACAAAATCCATGGGGATGCCAAACCGAGATAAAATATGATTGCATATGAATTTAATTACATCAACCTCCCTGATTTGGGCTAGTGGTTCAACTTTGACCCATTTGGTGATGTAATATGTGGGTGCTAGTAAGAACCTCTTATTTCCCAAGGCTCTGGGATGTACCCCAACGATGTCCATCCCCTACTGAGCGAAGGGCCATGTATTGGTGAGAGGGGTCAAATCCCTAGCTGGCTAGTGAATGAAGGAAGAGAAAATTTGATGCTTCACACACTTGCAGGCATACACTTGGGCATCCTTCTAGCTGGCTAGTGAATGAAGGAAGAGAAAATTTGATGCTTCACACACTTGCAGACATACACTTGGGCATCCTTCTTCATGTACGGCCACCAACACCTTTAAGTTAAAGCTCGGTGCCCCTAGAGTGTAGTCTGCAAACTCCTTCATGGATTTCGAGCAACACGTCTTCCACCAAGCTCGAGTAAACACATAATAGATAGGTCCCCAAGTAAGACGTTTTATACAAGTCTCCCTATCAGGGAAATTCAAAAACTTTCTTCCTTCATTTGGAGATTGTGAGGCTTTCTTTTATCCTATGATAATTTGTCATGGCTAGGTCCAATCTCGGTGTTGCTTAAGATGGACTCTTGACGAATTTCGTAGCTGGGGACCACGACCAAATCCATTGCAATGATTCATACATTCTCTCATTCAAAAGCTAAAGCCAAGTCTGTCAGTGCATCTACATGTGAATTTAGATCTCTCCCCACTTGATTGATTTTTATTGCTCAGAATTGCACGAGGAGGGTTTTTGCCATTGCCAAGTATTTAGCCACTTTGGTTACCCGGGCTTCAAACATTTCGGTGACCTGATTGACCACCAGCTTTGAATCTCTAAAGATGTAGAGCTCGGAAACCAATAACTTGCTTGTAGATCTTAACCCTATTATGTAATTAAATTCATACACAACCATATCTTGTCTCAGTTCGGCATCCCCATGGATTTTGTGTTAGAAAATGGAACACAAATAATGGGCCAGAAAGTTAAGAAGTTATTGGAAAGGACAAAAATTGAGTTTTACAATTCAACACCGAACTACCCATAGTGCAACGGGCAGGTAGAGGCAACCAACAAAATAATTATGAACGGGATCAAAAAGAGGCTCAAACCACATCGCGGAAGGAAACGGATGAAACATTTTACTGTTTGACTTTGGGTTTTGAAGTTGTAATCCCTCTAGAGGTTAGGTTGCCCACAAACTGAACCGAAGAGTATGATAGTGATCACAACATTGAGCTGCCAGCTCGCGACCTCAACCTCGCCGAAGAAAGAAGAGAAAATGCACTCATACGAATGGCCAATTATCAGAAGCAGCTCGCCAAAACATACAACCAAAAGGTCAAACACAAAGAATTTTTGGTTGATGACCTCGTTTTGAGAAAAGTAATTGGAAATAACAAGGACCCGATGGACAGTAAGCTTGACACGAATTAGGAAGGTCCATACAAAATCACTCTCGCTCGTAAAGGAGGTTACCATCCTGAGTTGTTTGAACCGAGCTATTTTACAGAAAGATTGTAAATATTTTCGACTATGCAAACTTTGAATTTGGCTATTTCAAAGGATGTTTGAAAATTTTTGAGTTTTAAAATTATATTTACCTCGGCTCTGAGTGGGTTCATCATTTTGTACTAAAAATTTACCTTCAAATAATTTTTTTGAGTGTAAAATTTTTCAAAGTGTGAAATTCAACTGAACAAGATGCAATTCTCATTTTCCTAAACACCAAGCTCATGATGTCTTAGAGCTTTTTATGAAAAATTTACCAAACCTAGAGCTTGGTATGAAAACAAATGCCTAGAGCTTGATATGAAAGATTGAACAAACTTTTGATTAAAAATAATTTTTCAAGAGAAAAAATAGACACGACTCTTTTTACAAAAACAAAACATCATGACATACTTATTATTCAAATATATGTTGATGATATTATTTTTGGAGCCACTAACGAAGATTTGTGTAAGGAATTTTTGGAGCCACGAAGTATACACAGGGAGAATTTAAAATGAGTATGATGGAAAAACTTAATTACTTTCTTGGACTTCAAATAAAGCTATCGAAAGATAGAATCTTCATCAATCAATCCAGGTACATCAAAGACCTTTTGAAAAGGTTTGGAATGAAAAATACAAAGTCTATGGGTACTCTAATGAGCTCTACTACAAAACTTGACAAGGACAAATGGGTAAGCCTTTTGATGAAAAGAAATATAGAGGTATGATCCGCTCTATACTTTATTTAACTTCTAATAGACCTAATACCATGGTTAGCGTGTGCTTATGTGCTAAATTTCAATCATTTTCAAAGGAATCACATTACATTGTTGTTAAAAAAAAATGTAAATACTTGCTAGGCACTCCAAATTTATGATTATGGTAACCTAAAGACACTTCATTTGATTTAATTGGATATTTTGATGCGGATTTTGCCAGTTGTAAAATTGGTAGAAAAAGTACTAATAGTACTTGTCAGTTTTTAGGATGCTCATTAGTATCACGAATTAGCAAGAAACAAAATTATGTTGCTTTATCTACTGCAAAAACTGAATATATTGCTATTTGTAGTTTATGGGCACAAATACTTTGGATGAAATAATAGTTGGAGGATTTTGGATTATAATTTGATCATATTCCTATTCGGTATGATAATACGAGTGCTATAAACCTGACTAGGAATCCTATTCAACACTTTAGAACTAAACACGTTAAAATTAGACATCATTTTATTTAAGATAATGTGCAAAAAGGTGATATCATTATTGATTTTGTTGGCACTGCAAATCAATTGGCCGACATTTTTACACACTTGATGAAGATCAATTTTGTAAAATTCGGAGAGAAATTGGAATGTATAATCCATGCTAATAATGTTAATTTATTTTTTGATCTTATATTCTTTTGTATGGTGGTTTCAATTTCTTTCTACGGAGGGTTTTCGCATGAAATTTTGGTTTCAACAAGCTGGTTGGTTGTCCATGTTGATGATTTTGAATGATGTCCATCCTTACTTAGTGCGTCAATTTTTTTCTAATTTTGAAGTGAATCCAAAGCCTTTGCGTATGACATTTGTCGTTAAATCAAAACCCATTTACGTGGCCTAGTTGTGTTGGCCCAGATTCTAAAAGTTTCAAATTCTGATATATTGATAGAAAATACTCAAATATAAATTGAATGTGATGGTTTTGACAGACTTGTCACCTTGCATATAATTTGTGAGACCCTATAATGGTAGAATGGTGGTGAATGTGGAGGGTGGCGGCGATAAAGAGATGGTGGTGCTCATAGTATTAGTAGGTGGTGGCAACAGTAAAATGGTGATGGAGGTGAAAAGTTGGTCGTGGTGGTGGAAATAGTGGAAGAAGCAGTGGAGGTGAGAGTAGTGGAGAGATGGTGGTGGTGAAGGAGGTGGTGTGGTGGTGATGGTGGTGATGGTGGCAGTGGTAGAATTATATTTGTGCACATGAATGTCGATACACATATATATATAAATTCAGTCATATTTAAGTAACTATCTTGTTGCTACTTAATTTTTTAAAAAATTTAAACTATATTTTGATGCACAATATTGTTATCAAACCAATTTAATTCAGTTTCATTTAATACATTCAGGGCATGTTTGTTTTGGAGATAAGAATGTCGGATTGGATTACAAATCATGTGGGGCCACTAATATGGTGTTTGTTAACTCCCTTTAAGGTGAGATATGTAATCCGATGGATTTGTAATCCATCAAATTGGCAGGATTTGTAATACCACTCACCCCCCATTATTAAAAATCCAAGGGATATGGATTAGGTCTAAAGTTACTAAAATACCCATAAAATATTCAAAATTACTAAAATAGAACTCTATGATTTATCCAAATAATTTTATTATTAAATACGAATTTTTTTAGCAATGATCATGTATATATATAATCATGTATTTGTTCAAATCTTATCATTTCAACATATAAATTTTTACTCTCATTTAATTTTCAAAGTTAAAAAAATAATAATAAGTTATTTAAAAAAGCTATTTTAAATAGAGGGGTCAGACAAATAAAAATAAATAATTTTTTTAAAAAAATACACTAAGAATGACAAAAAATAGATTAATCTTATTTTGAAGTATTTTTTTGTCTTTACTATTTTTTTTGAAGAGAAAAGTAAAAAAAAATATATCACATGCACTCACATGGTACATAAAATCAAAATTTAGGTATAACATATATATAAATCAATTTAGTATCATAATCTCATGTATATATCACATAATTATACTTGCGTGAGAATAATATTTTAACAAAATGAGTTTAACTTACATATATCACTTAATACAAGTATGATTTTAATTAAAATAAATTATTTTTTATATTGAAAATAAATTCCCCTTTCATAACATGAATTTTACTACTAGTATATTTCTTATATGGAATGATATGACAAATTGGTGCCTAATCTTTTTAAATTAGAAAATCGTGACACCCCGAATCCCTTAAATTCGTTAAATACATAAATCATAATTCGTACGTCGATTAATGAGGTTAAGTATTAAGTTAGAAGAATCAAATCTAAGCTAAGAATCCTTAAAACTAAAGTTCTATTTTTGCCTAATTTTGTTCTTAGAGTTCGAACGCTAAGAGGAGCATTCGAACGTTAACCTTGAATCCTTCTTACAGTTCGAACGTTAGAGAGAGCGTTCGAACGCTAACATGTAAAATCCCAAACTTTTAAGATATTTAAATTCTCTTTAAAAAAAAGAGAAAGTAAATATATGTATATATATATATATATAACATGATATACACAAAGTAGGTAAAATATATGTCATTTATATAAAATAATGCATGTTATGTTCCAATTATTAATTATGATTTTTTTTATTTTTTTGAAAATTTTATAAAAATTTAAATCTATACACGAAAAGACTTTCTGTTAAAGGGTAACAGACAAATGAGCACGTATACTATATGTTGCCCCATGTTGACCAATGGGGATCACCTAGTAGTGTTACCTAGGTGATCAAATCCCAAGCCCCAAAAGTCAAAACCTCCACACTCTCCCATCCCTTTCCCCCAACCACTCCAACCAAACCCCCCCTCACCCCATGCTTGTCCCAGCATTATGCTAGGACTTGCACACACGCAAGAGAGAGAAAGAGAGAAGAGAAAGGAAAAAAGGGAGAAAGAAAAAAAAAGAGAAAATAGAGAAGGAAGGAAAGAAGAAGGAAAAGGGAAGTATTAGAAACCACGAAGAACACGAGATCCGAATTATCTCACGAGGTAATCTTACAAATTTTCCTATTTCTTTCATGTTCTTTTGGTTTAAGAAGAGTCAAATGTTCTAGGATTTAGTAATATACTCTATCCTAGTTAAGGTTTAGAAATACCATGAAAATACGGCACGAGTACGTTGTTTTAAGATGAAGTATCTAACCAAAGTTATGCCATATTTTATGTCAAAATCACAGTCAGTATTTTGGACAAAACTCCCTCATACGAAATCCATTTGACCTAATTCAAGTTGCATTGGAAACCCATGTCAAATATCTACAACTTTGTGAAATAGTATTTTTGTGAAAACCAGTTACTGTTCTTGCTACCATACGCAACCAGAGTTCGAACGCCCATAAACAGAGTTCGAACGATCTAGAATTTTAACCTTAACGTTCGAACACCACTTTTAGAACACTTTTAACGTTTGGACAGTAGTTACTTTTAGCCTTAGAGTTCGAACGCACAGAGAAGGGAAGCTTAAGCATTTAGTCTTAGAGTTCGAACGCCTCT